>MU225865.1:2780173-2795580 GCA_018584345.1 Thuja plicata | reverse complement strand
TCTTTGAGACATGTTGAAGGAATATTAATTATTTGATTTAATTAATTCCTTTTAATTGATTTCTTTAGCCATGTATTTAATTTTTTGATTTGATTTAATTCATTCAAGGTTAATTGAATAATTAATGACTTTTGATCAATGTCTCTTGATGAGTGATCTTGGATTATTGATTTTTGATGAATTATATACTTAAACCAATCTAGTTTAATTATATAATTGTGATTAGCTTGATATTGGTAGTCTTGATTAGGACCTGGAGGACTTAATTGCAGATTAGGGCATTTGAGCTTATCAAACCATTTTTAGGTGATTACACTCAGTAATGCCCTCAGTGGGACAAGAAGGTCCTCTCTCGGCAACGTCAAAAGTGGATGTCAAGTCTTATAAATAAGAGTGAAATAATGTACAATTTAAATAAATTGCATAATTCACTTAACAAGTAAAATTAATATTAATAAACATTTAAAATTTTACCATGCGCCCATGCTTAGTAATGTCCTCAGTGGGACAAGGAGGCCCTCTCTCATCAACATCAAAAGTGGATGCAGTGAAGTCCTGTAAAAAAGAGTGAACCCATGTATAATTCAAATTACTTGAATAATTCACTTAAAAAGTAAAATTAATATTAATGAATATTTTAAATTTTACCATATATCCATGTTCAATAATGCCCTAAGAGGGACAAGGAGGTCCTCTCTCAACAACATCAAAAGTGGATGCAGTCAAGTCCTGTAAAAACAAACATTACAAAATTTTGATAATCTAGGTATAAAAGAGAGGTACACAATACACAATGCAAAATTAATTTTTTAATCACGACCGCAAAGGAAAATGTTGATGGTTGCATTTCGCTCAATCATGTAGCCATTCCAAGATTCATGGTGGTGTCGACCTAAACAACATATATAGTGCATGAATCAAACTTGTATATATATATATATATGTATATAACTTGACTATAAATTTAAGAAACAAAAGCATCTACATTAGATGTCTGATGCATAGCCAATGTCACTTACGAGTTAGGACATAAATGAGATGCAACACAAGAAAATCCAAAATCTTACAAGTGCAAAGAAATAAGCAAAATAAAACTTGTACATAATTTAGTAACCATATAAGCACTTAAAATTAATGAATGAAAAACATACTTTGGGTATATGAGGCTGAGTCTCAGTGATCGGTATGAGAGAGCGTGAAGAGCTACCAACCTTAGAATTACATGAAGCACCCTAAAAAATTGCAAAAACTATATCAAACACATTATCAATTCAAGTTTTAATTGTTTACTTTAAATGTACTTAAATGTATCTAGATCCAAGTGCATACCGTGAACGAGTGGCTAAGATCTCAAGGTGTGGAGGTGATATGATGAGGGTCACTGAATGACCTAGTGTCAACCCTCCTCTGTTCACCAAAAAATCCAAATGTTATGGTTGATACATGAGTATAAATATGGAATTTAATATTGTACTCTAAATTATAATTAAATTTTTGTCTGCAGGATGATCATCGTCTGCATAGAGATAATCAACATTTGATGTGATCTCATCTCCAACATCACCATGTGTTCCACCGTCAGCATCATGACATCAACCATGGGAAGCACCATCATCATCAGTCTCACTCTAGGGACCCCTACATATATCTCCTCTACTAGTGCAAACATGTGTTATGCTAGGGGAAACCTTCGTGTGGGTCAACTGCTCTAAGAAATTGTCTGAAAGGGTACTCAATGAACCAAGAGCTGACTGTAGTGTCTGATGAAGGATATGTGTAGGAACTACTAGAGAAGGAAGAGGAATAAGGGGCTCATTAGGCACATTATTTCTAGTTCTATCACTCAATTTTGCCCATGTCCTATTATGTGGCATACCCCGACCAACCCCTGGAATTCTCTCATAGCAAAGTAATTGGTTTTCCTACCCAATTCAAATTCATCCCATAATTTTTAAAAAAAATATAGGGGGACCTCATGATTAGCGAGTGGTAGATGGTAAAATGTCATCCACCACCACTCCCAAAAATGAAAGCTATCTGCGGCTGCTAACACCATCTAATAAATATACATGGCTTCTTGCCAACTATCTCCTCACCCATTTGAGGGTTCACAAAATAATGTTTCATATCATTTTTCATATCTTTTAAATAATTTTCCTCTTTATAAGAGAGTTTTCCATCATAATAAGCATGCATGGAGTCCCTCCATAACAAAAAACTATCCATCTCAGAGTCTAATGAGTGTACCGAATCTAGAATGCCTTGCATGCTATCTGCAAGATGTAGTCGCTAGGGAGGTGGATGAGGATCATGTCTAATCATTTTAATGTCTTGCATAGTGGCATTTACATTTCTCCTAATATTCTCCCTCAACTCCATAGGAGTGGGTGGAGGTGGAGGTGAAGGTTGAGGGGGTGGAGTGGGTGGAGGTGATGGGTGGAGGGGGTGGAGGTGTTTGTGCCTCCTAACCTAAGATCTCATCAATGTCAAAATCATCCATAGATATATAATATGCATATGTATACAAGCAAGAAAATTTATAATTACTATATAATTTACATTTTACTTTACAAAAGAAGGCTTATAATTAAATACAACATAATTTAGAAATATAAATTTAAATACACAAGAGAGAGAGAGAGAGAGAGAGAGAGAGAGAGAGATTTTTAATAGTTTTTTTTTGTTTTCTACCTAGGGTTTTAAATTTTAACAATTTTTTTTTTGTTTTCTACTTAGGGTTTTAAGTTTTAACACTTTTTTTTGTTTTCTACCAAGGGTTTTAAGCTTGAACACTTTTTTTTGGTTTCTACCTATGGTTTTAAGTTTTAGTAGTTTTTTGTTTTCTACCTAGGCTTTTAAGTTTTGACATTGTTTTTTGTTTTCTACAATAATTTACAAATAAAATTAAAACAAAAATAATTATATTAAATATAAAATACAATTTATTTATATGCTAAATTAAATAAAAACATTAAACTTTAAAATTACTTGTATAACTAGTAAAAACTAATAATAAACTATAATTTTTAATGAAAAACATAATAAATAATAAATAATAATAATAAACAATGGTATAGACCTAGAATTGGGAAAAATATTGGCGGGGGGGGTTAGCATTAGCAATGAAAATGGGAACTCATTTGTTGGAAAATGTGATCCCATTTTGCATGTTGTGAAAATGACTTGCAAAATGGTTAAAAAGTCAAAATAAATAAATTTACATAGTGGGCATCCATTTCTTACAAAATGGGCACCCATTTTTTTAAAAATCGGGTGCCCATTTAGATCCAGGCACCCAAACCTAAATGGGCACCTATTTTTTTAAATGACTCCTCATTTTATATTTATGACTTGGGCACCCAAAGCGTAATGGGTTCTCATTTCTTGTGCCAATTTTTCTTGGCCGTTAGCTTCCACAGAATTGGTACCCAAATTCGTGCATTTTCCCAAAAAGGTCTCCAATACTTCTAGATTTAGTCACCCAGATTTAATGCCACAAAATACCCCCAAAGAGCTCTATAAATAAAAATACTAAAACATGGAAAAAAAACCCAAAAAACCTTTCAAAAACAAAGACTTTCAAGCTCACTAGACTTTTCAAATTTTCGGACATTCATATTCCGAATGGATCCCAGACTGTGAAAGTCCAAAAATTTGATATTGTACCTTGTGATGAAAGAAAAAGAAGAGTTTCAAAGTGTTGCAACACTTTTGGAGTTCTAGAGGTTGAATCTCTAATGACCATGAATGTACAAGGACTGGGTGAGCCTGAGCCATTCATAAGGTGTTATTTTTTGAGTTTCAGACTCTGAAAGTCCAAATTAAAAAACTAATGCCCTAGTCAATTTGAAGGTCATGGGAGGCGTCATAAGCTTTGGCTTTTGGGGTTGCGAAGGTCCTAGTAACCCTACAAATCCAAAAGTCCAAAAAGGATAAAATTACTAAGTCCCAAGTGGACTTCAACAAAAAAATAACAAAAACTAAACCTAAAGTTGACCTTAGAAGCACAAAAAAGAAAAACAAAGGGAGGAAGGAAGATGCAAAGGGAAACCCAAACTAGCTTCCAACTATCAAGAGCACTCTTGGGGAGCACAATGTGACTCACCGGGTACCTAGCCGTGTTTACGCTAAGGAGTCTAAACCACCAAAAAGGTTGAAAGACCCAAAAAAATTGGTCCCCATTAGGCCAAGTGGCAAAAATTGGGCGTGTGTTGTGAAACAACAATATTAATCACTTTAGTATTTTAAAATGTTTTATCCCATTGTTTAGAATTTTTTATGGTTTCTCACCACTCTATCGATCTTAATACTCTTTTAATTGATCCAAACTATAAATTGGGTCCATTTTTATCTTGAATTAAAGTGGGGAATATTTTAAAGGCACGCCAAAACTATTTTGAAAAGGTAGAGGAGTGACTGTCGAAACCCACCAATGTATTTAAGAAAAACACAACCAACAATTAAAAGTAGTTCCATTGTTGATCGAGGAGAAACATGGAAACATTAAAACACACTTAACTCTCAAATTCATAATAGTAAATATATCAACAAATGGAAGACAAAGAGAGAACATATAAATGATAAAATTCTAATAAACTATAACTTCATTATTACACAATTAGAATTAAATGAGAAAGATGGCTTCAAATATAAAATTTCTTCAAATTACATTTTAACATGCTATCAATAAAAGCCTAGAAAAATTGTTGGATGGTACTAGTTAAAATTTTGAATTGGAAAACTAATTGAAATGCACTTAAAAACAACTACAAAGACAATGAACACCATAAAGAATGGAAAGACAATAGTTTTTAATGGGGGAATTCAAAGATTCATGATGAAAGGTAGGTCTTTCTCAATAAGGTCGATAAACATTAATGTGTTAAGGTTTTCTTTAATTTCTCATTCATTGGAGTAGAGGTTCTATTATACATTCCATATGAGTTTTACTACCATAGGATGTATGTGTTTGCTACTATATGTGTGTTTTTTGAGGGAGTTAATTTTCATAGGGAGGATCTAGTCTTTATCAAGATGAAAAAAGTCAATAATAAATAATAGTAGAGCAGATATAATGTAAGTATTACATGTCATTGCCATAAAAGTGGAGATATATTATAGTATAATGAAGAATAAATTAGGCATTGATCAAATTTTGCACTAGATATTAGAATAAAAGTAAAAAAATAGTGATTTTTATAAGGAGAAGCTATTCAATGAAGATTGGTGGATTCTTGTATAAGAGAAAAACACTATTTTAGAGTTCAAGATGCAAAGCCTTACAATATACTATAGGAAGTCTTAAGAAATACATGGCATGGTTCTAAGAGATCAACCTCGTCAAAAATATTATATGACAGTAAAAGTATAGTTTCAAGTAATTCCTACAACAGTTCGGACAAAGGAAAGGGAATGAATACGAAAAACATAATATTTGATGAAGTAAAAATGAATATGTAAGTTAGCACTAATTAGAATCTACCCAAGGGTGGTTACAAGAAGAAATGCTACTGCAAAGAGGAAAAAGGTGACATCCTCTACCTTAGAGTTGTCAAAAGGTTTATAACTAGACTAATGAATGATACGATGAATTCAAAAAGTATAAAATACTAAAATTAGTCATGTCACTATGAAATTTGTATTTTTATAATATTTACAATAAGAATTGTAAAGGGTTTTCGTTTCGTCAAAAAATTCTTTTGGGAAGACCCCAAAAAAGTTACGACAAGACTGGATTGTTATATTTTAGTGCCTTAGTCATATTTTTGCAAGGCTAAGCACAGGATTTGTGGGACCAATCCTATCCCAAACCAAAAACTATGGCAGTGGTATGGTTCCCACTCCTTCTTTTAAGAAACAGACACCTATTTTTTAAAATTCAAGAAACAGGTGCCCCTTTCTATTTGGACAGTTGAAATAGAAGTGGGCACTCACTCCATTTAAATAATGGGTGTATGTTTCTTAAAGATTTGTTGAAGAAAAAAAAATAGGGATGTGGGCATGATCTCAATGATTGACGATTATTCAATCATTTTTATGACATATCTATGCCGCAGAAAGAATATTTTTAATCAACATTCTCTTTTCTTGTCTTGTTTTGGATCTGACATGAAGAAAATAATTTGAATTCAAATTTTTGTGCAAACATGGGATCAAATCAATGCAGAAAGAGGCAAAGAAAGGTTCTGACAGTTGATGAGGTTGCAGAAAATAGTGAGGAGACAAAATGACAATGAGAAAGAATTTAAAAACTGAATAATGTTGGAGAATCGAGTTCAACAATCTTTTCAGAAGAGGAGAACATTGAGGACATCATGATGGATGCAGAGGTTGAAGAAGAAAATAAAATAGGAGCAAATTCAGGTGCATCTTCTAATCCAGTATTGGATACAAGTATGTCTTCACAACCAAATGGAACTTATTTTGATAAAGAACTTGATCTTTTTGTATTAGCAAGTTACTTTTTGAATCATTTAGATTTACTTCCTAAAAATAGAGTAACAAATTTTATGGCACATCAAACACCACAAATTAGTAATGTTAATCATAATGATAAAGGAATTGAAATTCAAACCCTAATTGGAAGTGAAATTCAAACCCCGATTGAAATTGACAATCAAACAATAGTTGAAATCAATAATGTGTATGTAGACATAGAAAAACCAATTGAGAAAGAAAACCCTTTGAATGATAATGAAATGAATGAAAAAATTTAAACTAAAAGTGATGTTCTAGACAATCAGTGTGGTTTGGTTTCATGGAGATAGATTATGACACATGTGACTAGATTGTTTACACAATTCTTTTATAATAAGAAACTTGGGTTTCAATGTCAATTAATGTTACAACTAAGTAAAATGAATAAAATGAAAAAAATGATGAAGAGGTTAGGCATTTATGTGAAATCCAAGAACAAGGATGAGTCTCTAAAACATGTATCAACTGTTGCTAGTGTATTTGACACAATTGGAAAGAAAAGTCATTTTAAAGATAGGAATTCAGCACGACAAGAAATAAAAACTTTAGTACACAAAACTACTTCTAATAAAAAATGATGACAAAATTAAGTGGATATTTTAATATTCATCGTAAAACTTTAGCAAGAGTTGCAAAGAGAAGAGTTAATTTTGAAAGTCATCTGGCAAACCATTTGTGGAGGTTTAGTGGCAGATTCCCAAGGTCAGACATGAAACTTACTGGTGAAGTAAAAACTATTGGAATAATGGAATGGTGTGTATTGAGAGGGGAGGGGTGAATCAATACCCTTAAATTTTTCTATCAATTAACCTTAATCCTTTAGTAATCAATTCCTTGCATTACCAACCATATGTGCTATTCTATCTTTGTGTATGTAATATCAATTCATAAACTTAATTTGCATGTAAAAATTCATAGAAACATTCGTGAAATGTAATGACACATAACACAAGATTTGGTAACATAGAAAACCCCTGTTAGAAGGTAAAAACTATGGTGGGGATGAAACCCACAAAACTTCACTATTTTCAGAATGGAAGGGGTCAGTTAAGGCTTACAAGTTTGATCATCTTAGAATTTAATCTTTACTTGCATTATGTAAGTAGGGGATTCCTATGGAATCCCTACACCTATTTTGTCCTCTTGTGAGGATAATTCATTTTATGCATTTTATTATCCCTTGGTTGTATTATTTAAATGGGAAAAACCAAGGTATCCCTTAGATTCCTCCCTAAGAGGAAATAACACAAGTGGCACACACTTTATGAAATGTGGCATACATAGAAATGGGAGTTACAATGTAACTCCCTCCTCACCTCTCTATTAAAGAGATGGCTCTCCTTCTCTCTTTGATAACACAATTCTTCTTCTCGAACACAAGCACTAGTTGTAGCACTTCATCACTTCAAGTGACTCATTGTATGAGCTTGGCTCTCATTATCTCTCTCTCATGTTCTTAGGCAATTTTCCCATTCATATTTATTCATGGGGTTTTTTTTATGCTTTTCCCCCTTCAAAATCTTATCTCCTTGTCTTGCTTTTGGTGAATGCTCCTAGTTTTCGGATTTATTCATGGTATATCTCTTTACTCCTTGCTCTTTGGTTTAAACAATTTCTTTGCTCCTCCTCATTTTATTGTTATTTTCAACAGATCACTTCTAATTATCTTACCCTGTTATAAGTAACATGTTTAGACTAGTTAAGGTCTACTCTGTTAAGATATTTAGCAACACTGTTTAGTGTGCACTCGATTAAAAGATTTACAAAAGGATTGTTAAATCCACCTTCTTAAAGGATTTCTTCTATTTGTTACACTTGTTAGAATGTATTAAAAAATACTTATTGAACTGAGTATATGAAATCTAGAATTGCTGAGTATAGATACTTTAAAGTTTACAATATGATGTATCATCTATAGTGACTGATTAATACCTTTGTTCTTCTCGGTAGCCTTGGATCTTGTTCTTTATAACTGATTCCATCTTTTCATTTCCTTCTACATAAAACTTTTCCTTTGATCCATAGATGTGGTCCTCAGCTACAATCATCATCACATTCCTGATTGAATGATTACACATCTATTTATACATTGAATTGACCTAATTGGTTTTACGCATAACTATGAAAACTCTATTATCAAAGGTTTACAACTTGACCTTGATCTCCTAGTTTGCATGTTTTCAATCAGTTAGACTGATTAAAACAATTATAATTACTTTACTTGTCCCTCAAGAAATGGATTTAAAGCTAAGATTTAACCTAAATATAGAACTTAAGTGTTTTGTCTGACATGTAAGTTAGATCCACATTTCTCAAAAAAAATTATCTCTCGGTAGACCAGCAATCGGGTTTCTCTGTAGTCTGCTTGCTAGTGTTCACTGTAAAATTGTCTATCAGGTTCCTCTGTTGTCTTCTTTGTCAGTTTACACCATTGAATTCTCTATCAGGTTACTTTGTAGGTTGTGTCATCAATTTACATTGTAACCTATTATGTTGGGTTACACTATTATCCTGTCTTTCGGTGATCATGTACCGACGGTTCAAAGATGGTTTCCCTTGTATACTAATGGATACATATGATCATCAATGTCCCCCTTTGACATTAGTATCAAAAAATTATATGTGCAAAAACTTAATGTTTAGTATATGCACCATGTGTTCAGCTTGTCAATATGACTCACCCTATGTGTATGCCTCGGTATAGTATACGTACATGTATATATTCTTGCCTTTATACATATATTTCATCCTTTCATTATTTCACCCTTTATTATTTCTCTTTGTCACATATTATTTCCCCCTTTTTTTGATAATAAGGACAAAGGTGTAATAATTACAACTTGTCAAAGATATGTGAATGGGAGTTCTACATGTCTGCCATCATTTTCTCCCACTTCTCCTTAAGGTGTTCTAGGGCCATGTGCTCCAATGTTATTCTTGCATGCATATCATAGATACCATCGGTGATAGACATCTCCAGGGTGGAAATCAATTATCTTGCCAAAGTCATATGTTGTTGCAGTAATGTGAGATTTGGTAGAAGTTGATCTTGAAGCTTGGTTACCTCATCTCTGAATTTTGATTCTGCCTCTAAAATATCAGGTCTCAACCTTTTAGCTTCCATAATCTTGTAATAATGCAACTTGATTGCATTTTCATTGGTTATAAGACCTTGTGCACTAGCATTTAGGTTTGCATCTATATGTTCAATCTTCTCACTATTCTCCTTAGTGAATTTCTCTATTGTGCATAATTTCTGAACTAAGGTTATAACTTCTGAGATAATGGGTTCTAATGTGTTGACCAGTTCAGATAGTTTTACCTTGTTTTCTGCCACTTCTTGGCTGATTTTCTCTATCAATTTGTATTGGTATTTATTCTTTGCATATTCTTCTATTTCCTTCTCTTCATCTACATTCTATGATGTAATGTCATTGGTAAGAGCTGCTAATTGATCAAGTACATGAGCATCTTGATCAATGTCAGTATCAGGAACAATCTACAGAAGTATTTCCTTTGTGGTTTCTAGTACCTATGTGTCATTTGTCTCCTTTTTGATATTATCTTGGATAGCTTCCTTTTACAAAGTTCTGCATACTTTGTAAGTGACTCTCGATCAAATTTCCTCAGATCACAGTCTAGTATTTCAATGATCTCATCCAGTGTAACTAGATTTTTCTTATTTTTCTTCTTCTTCTTTGAAAGTGTAGTGGAGGCACCTATATGCAGTACCATATCAAGTTCCTTTTCTTGGTATGATGTACTTGATGAAGGATTTGGAGGTGTTGTGCCTTTTACTCATTTCTTTGTATTCACTCGTTGGTTGGGTTTAAATGTCTCCACATCAACCTTAGATTTATCTGCAACTTCTCCTTCGGTATCATTTGGATTGGCATCACCTTGCTTCTCTTATTCAACTTTATCTTTCTTCTCTCCATCTATTTATTTTTGTTCTTCATTTGTGCTTTTCTTCTCCTCTTCATCCTTATCCTCGGGTATGCTTGCATCAAACTCTGGTGTTGTATCTCTTTTTTCTATCATTATATTGATAGCTTGTATCAATAATGGCATTTTTCCTAGTATATTAACCTATGTAGCATCCGTTGTTGTGTCTTTTTCCTTGGTCTGCTCGGAGGTAACATTGACATCTTCATCTACCTTTACTTCATCGACAGGATCACCTCCAGTGATATCTATTATTGTCACATCTTGGATTGTGACATTTGTTGTGTCTCCTAATGACTACAAAATCTAAGGTATTTCATCCATTTCTTTACTAGCTTCTGTGTTCAATTCAACTGGATTTTAATCCTCAGTGTCATTTATAAGAATGTGCTCTGGGCTTTTTGTTGCCTTTTTTTCTTCATTGTGAAGCTTATCGGTAAGTTCTAATACTCTCTTGGGGCTTGTATCCTCTTTAGGTACATTGAGTATTTTTATCCAAGCATCCTCACTTTCTTTGTCAAGCTCAATTAAGCTTCCCTATAGTACTTTGTAGGCTCTCAATTTTCTGAGAACTTCTTTGAATGCAACTTCATCATTTCATCAATTTCTTCCATTTTGGACTAGGGTGGCATTATTGAAACTAGGGGTCTTTCCCTTATCTATTTTTAAGAATTTAGTGCAAATGTCCACCTTGTTGATAACCTATCTAGAAGTTCTTGTGGAATCATCTTTTCAAACTGTATAGGTATGTATTTGAATACACACATTGTCGTGATGATGACTTCTTCTATTTTATTTTGATCCTTGGGATTCAGAGTTAGCCATTGTCTAACCTTAGGCTCAGATATTGTACCTGACCTGATGATTGATGCAACAATCTCATCAATTATGGTAGGAAGTTTTTTCTTTATAGGTTGTTCATTTTCTTCAGCGTCTTCCTTATCTTCCTTTCTTCAGATTAGTCTCCTTCTCCTCTTTGGTTCTTATGTTTTCCCAGTTTGAGGCTTCCTCTTGTAAGTCCTCACTTTTCCTTTCTTAACCGGTGATGAACTTACATCTTTTGTTGTCTGACTCCTCATCCTAGACATGGCAGTATTTCTTGGCTTCTTTGGGGGTGGTGCATCAGACTCTATTGAATCGGAGTCACTCACTTTTTCACCTTCACTGACAGGTGACTATCCCTCGGTGTCTTGTTGTTGTTCTGTCTCTTCATCGTTTACCAACAACTTTTTCTTGAGTGTCTTTATTATTTTATCCTTCTTTCTATTAATTTTATTCACTACTAGCCTAGTATTTATTCTTTCCTTAGCCTCTTCATAGGTTCCAAACCTTGGTAATGATTTTTCTAATGGTTCATTTAATAATACTTCAATAGCATTGGTGGCTTGATCTATGTTTATCTCATAGTTAAGTGGGACTAACCATGCTATCCTTGGTACAACTAGTTTGATCAAGGTAGTATCAGTGTCCACCATAAAACATATATCTGATTTATATTATTCCACCAATTGTTCTGGTATCCTCATCCTTTTCTTCATTCTATCCTTTAATCCATTGAAATATTCATCCATGACTGATGTAAATTTGTCACCTAGTGACTTAATGAATTCACTGATCAGAATTGTCACTGGTCGGGTAGTGTCCCAATTGATATTACTGACAGATGGGAAATATTCTTGAAAGTAGAAAAATATTCACATGAGGAGTGAACCAAACTTACACGAGGTAGATTTAGTTGATCTAATGGTCCTCATGTTCTCCTCCAATTGCTTCAATAGAAGCTCAGATAGATCTGATTGTAGATTCTTCTTTACAATCTTGTGAGCAGTGTCTACTACTCCGTATGAAATCCTATTCATTTTGCTGGCTTGGAATATCTTGTATCCCAATACATATGCACCAAATTTGAGTTCTAGATCTTTGATGGAGTTTACCTTCAATCCTCTACCATCTCATTATGCACCTATCATCTTCTCAATCTTAGGGTGAGAAGGGTGTTTAAGTGCCTTGGCCTTGTCGGTTATAGGATAACTGGTCATTACATGTATTATATCCCTAGTGATCTTTTTTGGCTCATCCAGCCACATCTTTCAATCATGTACCTTTCTTAGTACTATCTTGATCCACTCAGTTATAAACTCCTTTGGGAACATTAGGGAATTTGTTAGTCCTTTCACCTCTATATGTTTATGTTCATCTTTGATGGTTTCATCTGTGCAAAGCTTCTTGTAAGCTTGCTCAAGCTCCAGATCTTTGATTTCTGTAACTTTGCAGTGGATATACGCTCAGACATCCTCGATCAAAAAAACCCTAGGTGGTATGCTTGAAAATGCTCCAGCATCATTGAGTTGTGAAGCAACCTATGGGAAGCATTTGTATTTAGGTTCTTCACAATTAGTGTTCTTGATTAGGTTAACCTTTTTATCCATGGCATTCTTGATCTTGGAAATGTGAGATGTGGTTGTCATGGTTTTTGAAAATTAGGGCTTTTCTCATAAATAAATGTGAGCTTAGTGGGTCTTAGTTACTCACTTGATCTGCTGTAGCTGTTGTTGACCTGTCTAAATGCCATGAATTTTCTTATTAATCTCTTCTATAATCTAGTCGTTGTTCTTTGCTCTGTGATCTACTCTTCACTCTGCTTCTTCTCTCTTAATCACATGGTGAGTGAATGAGATATTTCATCACCTTTTTATAGATGATTCCCTAAGTGGTGCATTTAATGCTTTACCCACTTCTTGGTGTTTGAAGACGGAGTCGGCCAGGGAATATGCTAACTTCATTCTTGGTGAGAGTGTGATGCTCAGGGTAAGTGTCAACTCGATTAACCTTTCATACATTCACTAATGGATCTCGGTATATAGAAAAGACTTATTTTCTTTTACATGATTATCAACGAGTCTCAGTTTACATTTTTAACTTGGATTTCATATGTACATAGATGATTCTTGGTAAGCATTTGACTGATGAGATTGGATTTCACAAATTCATGACAAGTAATACCATAGTGCATCTTTATTCATGCTAGTTTAGCATTTTATTAATGTATAATGGAACTGATGTAAAATATATGCAATCTAGAATTGTTGAGTACATATCCTTCAAATTTTACAGTATGATGTATCACCTATAGTGATTGATTAAAATATCTTTGTTCTTCTCGGTAGCCTTGGATGTTGTTATTTATAACTAATTCCATCTTTTGTTGTCCTTCTGCATAAAACTGTCTCTAATCTATAAATGTGCTCCTCGGCTACAATAATCATCACATTCATGTTCTGAATGATTACACGTCTATTTATACATTGAATTGACCTAAATAGGTTTCACACATAACTATGATAACTCTATGATCAAAGGTTTACAACTTGACCTTGATCTCCTAGTTTGCATGTTTTCAATCAGTTAGGTTGATTAAAAAAATTACAATTACTTTACTTGTCCCTCAAGAAAAGGATTTAAAGCTAAGCTTTAAGCTAAATATAGAACTTAGGTGTTTTTTCTGACGTGTAACTTAGATCCACATTTCTCAGAATAAAACTGTCTCTTGGTAGACTGGTGCTCAGGTTGCTTTGTAGTCTACCTGTCGGTGTTCACTGTAAACTTGTCTATTGGGTTCCTTTGTTGTCTGTAATGTTGGTTTACACTGTTGACTTCTCTATAGGGTTTCTCTATATAGGTTGTGTCATCAGTATACATTGTAACCTATTTTTTTGGGTTACACTGTTATCCTATCTTCAGTGATCTAGCAAAAATTTTAGTGGCAATTATTCACCAATTGGCAAATGTCGCATGTCGGCGAGTGGGAAATTGGCAATTTGTTTTGATATATTAGTTTGACCCTATCACCCAACAATTATTAATATTGGGACCAATGCTTAGGCCCATCGCCCATCGCTTTATTTAATCTTCTACTTTTCTTACACATCATCGCCAATGGAATCTAATTTTTGGTCCCTGTAAATTTTGAAAATTAGCTCATAATTTATACGTGACCCAAATGAATAGCCTATATTTGCCAATAGTTTTATACATTTATATTTAAAGGCCTCCCCAAATTCATTTGGAATTTTGTGGACGCGTGTCTCAATCTGACCCAAATTTGCCAACTTTATTAATCATACCTTCGTATTGGACAACCCATAATCGCCTCACAAATAACAAAAGACATGTTAAAATTATGCGGGCTTCGCCAAATTTGTATACCTTGACCTAATACCTCCCACTGAATTCACCAAATAAGGATAGTATAAAAACATTTGATCGATAGAAAAGTTTCAGACTGTTGAGTGCAATTGCATACTGCTTTGGCAAGTAGCGACTGCAATTTAATTTGAGGCAAAGGTAAGTGATACTTATTCTGTGACTCTGTAATTTTGAGTTCATTATTATTTAGTGGTAACTAGTTAGCAAACACTGGTGACCAGGGAGACCTCAGACATGATTTTAGGGCCAATAAATCAAGAATCATATTTATATATATTATAGTCTACTGTCACTTGTTCAACAATTTATCATTTTTTTTTTTGCAGTGGAAGTCGTTGGAGAATGGAGATGTCAAACAAAAATAAGGGTAACAAGAATAAGGGTAAGGCTCCTGCAAGTGGGGAAAGCCAAGAGAGGCCATAAAAATGTAGAACCTTATCATCGTACTTTGGTCATGGTGTTGGAAATGTTTTTGTCCAAAATAAGAAAGTTGCTTCATCACAAGTAGCTTTTGAAGATTCACAACCTAAAACTACATGACATATTGAAGAGGTAGGTGAACCTGATATCTTAGATCATGATGAACTTGAAGAGGATTTTTAGTTAAATACCCAGAGTAGCCATAATGATATAATCAACTTGGATGAGACTAAGAATGTCAGAGATGATGATGGTGTAGGGAAAAAGAAAAGAAAAAACAATTCAAAAAATGATCGGAAGTGGGAGTTGTCGAGGAATTTTCAAATAGAATGGGTGTCAAAGTATCCATTCATTGAACC
>MU225865.1:2760804-2777439 GCA_018584345.1 Thuja plicata | reverse complement strand
TACAAATATGACACAATGTAAAAATTCATTCGTTAATAGTAGTAAGAAGTAGAACACAACTCTGTGTGATTCTGTTTGCAAAAGTGAATTGACAATGAATTATGACTCAAGAGTCAATACCCAATTTAAATTTCATTACCCTTAGAAAATGACCCTGAATTCCCTTTTATAGAAACAAGGGAGCAACAATAGCTTCAGGTCAATTTTCCTAATGTGAAGTCTCAAAATCAAAATTAGTTAGAGTCAAGACCAGTACACCATCTCTACAACTATACATTTTTCCATTTGACAGGCCGGTTTAGTAAATTAGCAATAGCATTATAGCATCTGCTACATTGATCCTATTTAAGAAACAAATTTCAAACTTGTTAATTTTAACTCAATTCAAGCCAATAGATAAATAATATAGAGATGATTGAAACTGAAAGTACTTTCACATACTATTTTTTATTACATCAAGATGATTATGCCAATTTGTTTAATAAGCTCCATTCTGCATTGCTTGGAAGGTTAATATTTTTCAAGTTATAGTAGATTACTTGCAACCTCGTTAGCCATTCAAACTTGTTAGATTGACTTGAAAGCAATGATTCTTCCAATACTGCATTCAAATTTGTCAATGGTTTGATGTAGTTTGCAATACCTTCATGAGTTGTGTCCTAAGGAAGCTTTCCTAAATCAGTGCTCATTGTCTCCTCCAAACTTTTTTGTAAGCTTCTCTTCCAATGAAATTTGTTAATGAGTTACTAGGACCAAGACTCAACAAACCATGACCTATCATTTCGGTTGTTGTTTGATTCATTTTGGCGAGCTTTATCTCAAATAAGGCACGAGTTTCCTTTACTTCCTTTAGTTTTTGACATTTTTGTAAGACATAGGTTGCTTTTATTGATGCAAGAGTGCATTCATGAATTCCCTTGCTTGCCAAATGCCTGTCACTGGTTGTGTTGATTTTTCTCAAAATCCTTTTTGTAGTTTTCTCTCTCTGACAATGTTTTTTGTTTTTGTCAATGTGCTCTTTGAACTTCTCAAAAACATCTCTAAGACTTTCATTCAATTCAAAAAAAAAACACAACCTATCACCAGTCACCTTTGTTTTCCCCCAAAGGTCTCTTTTTATTTGCTTGACTGTATTTTTCATTTGGTCATTGAATCTATTTTCGTAAGTTTTAATTGTCTTTTTTTCCTTCTTTAGGTCTTCTCTCAATTCTAACAACTGGTGTTCACTTTGTTTTTTTATTATCTCTACTTCCTCTTCCCACTGGTTTGCTTTCTCTTCCCACTATTTTTCTTTTACCCTCTCATCCTCCAATTCTTTCTTTAATTTATTGTTTACTTGTGCCACACTCTCCAAGCTTTTGTATAAATTTATTGAAGAGGTTGTTTCATCCTTAGATTTTTATTGCTCTCTTCCAATTTTTCCCTCACAAATTTTAGTTCTGCATCCATATGTTCTTGCTGAACAATTGCTTCTTTAGAGGATGCATTTTTTATCCTTTTCTCCAATTCTTTGCACCTGTTATATGTTGTTTTCTCCTTTGCCTTTTCCTTTGCCAGGTCTGCCTATAAATTTTGTATTCTGCTTTGAAGCTTTCCATTTTATCTCTCCAAATTCATCTCTGAACTGTAGACAACATGGTTGGTCATTTTCAACACATTTATCTTGTCCACATTTTTAATTTTTGATAAATCCATTTGGAGGGTACTAACTTGAAATTTAGATGGATCTATTTGACTCTTTGGTGGATTGTTATCTCTAGCTGGGGGCATAACAACCATGAACTCCATCATTTCATTCTTTGGGTCATATGTGGGAAATAACCTATTATGATCTGCATATACATCCCTACATTTTGTAGGAAAAATGTTGGGTCCCCCTTTTTGCTTTTCTTTTCCTTTGGTTTCTTTTATTTCCTTTGTTTCCCCTCTGAGATTTGCCTCCATGAGGGTTGTTTTCCTTTTGTTTCTTGTCTTCTTGCGTCTCCTGGACCCCGGTCCTAGAGTTGGTTTGTCCTTTTGAGTCGGCCGGATCCTAGACTCTGGGATTCTCTGCCATCATGTCTTCTTTTGTTAGAAGGTGTGGCTGTATGGAATCCCTAGGCCCCAATTCTAGAGGTTTGCTTGTTTCGGAGTTTGCGGAGAGAAGACAACAAATTTTTACCCTAGGGGTATAAATAGAAGTTTCCTATCATTTTCACATTTACCATGATTAAAACACTCAGGCGATTACCAAAGAGATTAAGGTGATTTAGAGAGATTAAGTGCAACGTACTTTGGTAATTAACAACGTTCAAACAACAGTAAGCAGTGGCATTTTCATGGCCATTCTAAGGTGAATCATTTGCAGAGTTCTCATGCTCACCTTCTTGCCCCCTCCATGTTTTCAGGTAAGTCTCGTGGATCCTTCCTCTCTGGTTTTTGGTTTATTTCTTTGTTCTATTTTGTTTTGTTCTATTTTTGTTCACCGCATCTTCGCACTGGCTTTTCTGTTTCCTCCTGCTGGTGGGTTCACTCTGCTAGAGGGTTGTCTTCCCTCTGTGTAGTTGTAATTTAGGTGTAAATGCTTTGTGTATTTTGTAGAATAATGTAAGTATCGCTATATATGCTATAAGTTCTTCTATATATTGTGTAAACTATGTAATTTCTTGTTTATAGCTGTATATATGTCCATTTTTGCAGTCAGCTTGTGAGTTGTGCTTCGGTCACCATAAGCACTTCGGCCCTTTATATATTTGATGTATATTCTATGTGTATCCTTCCATTATGTCAAGATTGTTGTGCTCCATCATGTCCAAACCAAGTTGGTGAGCTCGTCAGAGAGGTATCCACCATGATTCAAACTCGGCACCTCGCTAGTTTGAGTCATGGTGGATTTCTCTCTCCTTTATCGTGGCATCTTAATGGTGGGATTAATTTCCCACAAATGGGCATTCAAATCCCATCCCATCTGGCATTTACTTCCCCCATGTAAACCCACTTGTCACGATTAATGCCATTACGCCGCCTGTCGCGTGGCCACGTGATGACTCATGTCAGCCAAGAATGGCTTACTATCGGTCACATCGATAATGGTTAGTTTTTTTGGAATCTGGGTGCTGAGGAGCCCCTGGGTCTTTGTTCCATTCTTTTCACCTAAACCAATGCCTCGAAGCCCCTGGGTATTTATCAGAATTTGATCCATGTAAACTTTAATACTTCGTAATTTTTTATGTATGCTAATGCTTTTTGGACATGTGTGGAATGGTGGTGAATTCCTCAGATTCCTTGAAAGTATTATTTTTTATTATACCCTGTACTAAAAATTCTTTGGTCTTGTAGGTTACAGATAGATTGATCAGGATGTCTGAAGTGATTGCTCCTCCTGATAGCTCAAAGTTGTCGACTACCTCCACTTGGGCAGCTACAAAAACAAAGGCCGAAAAGATGCTGGCCAAGCTATCCCTAACCACCAAGTACCTAAAGGAAGGTGCTCTTGTGGGGTCCAAAGTGGACTCTAAGTTCCAAGAGATAACAGACATGGATCCTAGACTATGGGCCAAAATGTAGGGCTTGGTTCAAGCCATATACAAATAGAAGACCGACGGAGATGTTATGGCTTGATACATGGCCGCCTCCAAAATTATCAAAGCTTAAAATTTTCCTTGCTTGGTGCAGGCACTAGAGTTGATACTCCAATTGGCAAGGCTCTACAACACCTCCACTTAGGTTTTTTTTCTCGCCAATCCCTGGCCGCTACACTATCCAGCGACTATCGTTAATTTGGATGCTGTTACTTTTGCTTCAAGGCTGGGGATCCCTCAATTCATGGGAGCCACTGTTCTCTCCTGATCCACATCCTTAAAGGAGTTCAAGGAGGCTTCTCTCCTCTCCTAGAAAAATCTCAAAACCCACTGTCTTAAGTCCCGAAGAAGGGACTACAAAAAGATGAAGTTGGAGATTTCCCACGGGGATTTTAAAGAGCCTATCCAAGCCGGAATCATATTTCTATGCAGGCTCTTTGGAGAGCCCCATGTCTGAGATTTATTAGCATGGATGTATTACTTCCTCTACTACATAACCACCTGCAGTCAAAATTTCAAATAGGCAGTTATCATTTCCAACAATGTGGACACATAGATGAAGGGTGTCCTCCAGACCTCAAAATTCCACATGACATCTTATGTGATCTGGGCACTGGCCCAAGAGAGACCTACTTTTTAGGGTTTGTAGAGGATTGGCATTCTCAAGAATGGGTAGGGCTAGTTGATGCCATGGGATCATTATCCCTAGGTCCAGTGGGGACTCAGTTTCCCAACATTTTGTAGGATAAATTATGCCATCATTTACCAAAATATTTTGACACTTACTCACGATTTTGGATACCAGTTATCGCAAGAGGCGATGAACCTGGTGGGAACCTATGGGAATTATTTCATTCAATTCCAACAACATACATATATTCAGGTGACCAACTTCTCTAGGAAACCCTATCTTCTTCCTTGGTATTGCGGGGATAGAATAATTATTTTGGAGTATTGTCAACATATTTTAGAGTTGCACGCCCTCTTCACATTGAAGAAGGTTACCAATGTCCCATTCCCGATCTCTTGTGGGAACTATTCTTGTAGCCTTGCCACAGAAAAGAAAGAAGATAATGAACTGAAGAGTTTGGGACTGGTGGAATTCCACCATACCAGAAGCAATTTTGATCCATTAAGTAAAATGGTGACAACACTTCCTCGAGCGTCCCTGCCACACGTAGAGGATATTGAAGATTTCTGGGAGGAATACCAAAATAGTTTTGATCTATGAGCTTACCAACATTCACAGATGTCTAAAGGCTTAATGAAGTCCCTCTACCTTCGTGGTTTCCTGAAGGGTTTTTCAGATGATGGGCCCCTGGAAGACCCATTATACAAATAATAGGGGTTAGACACATTGGATCTCCCTCTGGTGGATTGGGCCACCCTGGAGGATTTAATAATTGAGGGGGTATGTTGCCCTAGTATAGAAAATAGCCACAATTATTTTGAGCGGGTATGTCCAAAGAGCACCTAGAAAGGACCAATCGTCTGGAGGTCTGCTTCAACCTCTAGAGTCGCAGGACCCAACACAAGAAAGGGGAAGGATAAAGAAGGTAACCTAACCCAGGTACCTCCCAAGGGTTCACTCCCCATGATAAAAAAAATACAGGAGAAAATGAAGGCATCGAGGCTAATGAGCTAGAAAATAAGTGCACAACTATCTGTCAGCCTCCTCACAACTCCAGTGGCATCTGCTCGCTCGGTGGGATCCCCATTATTGGCCACACTTATGAGCAGGAATACATTTGTAGAGGTGGAGTCTACAAATATTCTAGATACCAGGACTCCACTACAAAGAAAGAAGAATTAGAAGGTGAATCCCACCCCTAGCACAGACGTAGGCCCCAGTATGCCAAAGGTTCCCTCAGTAGATGTTAGTTCAGATTCCCCCAAACTTGAAAATATTTTAGATACCTCTCCCCCGCATGAAAATTTTGATGATATCTTCAGGAAAAATGAGCTTATGAACCTACATGGGGACATAGATCACCTGATGGAAGAGATAAACCACTCAAGAAAAAGAAGAGACCCCCACTAAGAAAGAAGTCCCAGAGCAAGAGGCTGACATAGAGCAGGAACTCTAGGAAGAAACACAAAAGGAGCCCAAGTGGGAGAAAACACCGGTCCAAGAGACTGAGAAAAAACCAAGGCAGACAATGGATGAGAAACTAATGATTGGGGAAACCCAACCCATAGGATCAACCGTACCCCCATTCATCATGCTCAAAACACCTTTGATTACTTTGGGTGATATGATCACAGTAGCCCAAACACTAAGTCTTGGCTTGATACCTTAGCCACCTCTAGAAGATGTTCCAATAGAGGAGGATATCCCATTGAATGATGTCAAAGAATAACAAAAGCAAGGTGAAGGGGAAATCCCTGAGGACATAAATGCCAATTTTCCCGATGCTGAGAAAGATGGGGCAATACCTGAAGATATAGGTAATGTAGGTACTAACAGAGAAGAGTCCTCGAACATCACAATAGAGGATGCCAAGAGGGCAGAAAATGCTGAGGCCTCTGGAGAGCAGAAGCATGAGTAGGAATAGGAGCAAGGAAATGAGAAAGAGCCTGATGATATTGTAGATACAGGGAATGCACCACTAGACTCCAAAGGGAGTCCTGATACCCAGGCCTTAGCTGCAAAGCTTCCCTAGCCGCCCTAATGGCTGGTGGAATCTAGAAAGATGAAGGCCTTGATAGTAGCAAAAGGTGTTCCACTCTCCTTGGCTGAAATGATGGCCCAAAATATAGAGGCCAAAAAGCCTAAGAAGGCTTGGACAATCCATACTCTCCAGACTGGTCTAGAAGGAAGTACATTTGTGACCATCACAACACCTCCCCCAGATACAGATGCAATGACAATAAGGGTCTAAGATTACACATTTATAGAGGTGCCTCTGGGGAGGAGAGATAAGTAGGGAGACTTGGACCTGATACAAGAGGCAACCCAGGTAGTAGAGGCCTAGTACAATAAGAAGACCCAGAAATTGAAGGAGGAAAGGGAAAACAATGCAAATCTCCTTACACTTCTGGCAGAGCTCACACAGCCCCTAGGAGAGATCCATCTGAAAGCTTCTACCTCCAGACTACCACTTGCACAGGATGATGTGGATTCTCTAAGGGCCATGAAGAAGAAGGCCTAGGCTATGGATGGGTGGATCACTGAACAGATAGTCACCATAAGGAATTTTTTAGTGGTGTCACTCCTAGATCTCTATTAGATCAGCAATATCCTCAGTCAGGTGAACGTCTCCATTGTCTTATGGGAGAAAGAATTAAAAAAATATGAAAAATGGAAGACCGGGTTGGATGAGGTCTTCAAATCTAGGGAAGAAGTTGTCACAAAGGTAGGGATTTTTGGAGAATAATCATATGAATCCCTCTGAGCCTAGTACTCTAGACTTGACCTCAAAATTATGGTATGCGAGCAACTCATTAAGGCCCTAAAAGAGAAAGTAACTGCAGTCTAGTATCCTTTGGGCCTATTCGAGGCATTTGTGTTAAGGGTGTCACAAGTCGACCCCTTCACCACTAGAACTTGCACCCCAGAGGACTATATCCTCTATAAGTATGATGAGTTCATGGAATCCCTATATTAGTCTATTGGGGACTTTGACAGAGGAAAGTTATCAAGATTATCCAAAATGATGCTCCGGGCACATGATGCTGTGAAGATAGTAGATGAATTCTAGAATAGGGCCGGAGAAGTTGAAGAGAAGCTTGAGGATGTCTGTGGCTAATGGGATGACATTAAGGACATAGACAAGGATGGCGCAAGCCAATTTTTGAAGGCATTTAAAAATAGTAAAGGGAAATAAGGTTCTCCAAATTTTGGAGATTTTCACTAGCAGGGTGCATTTTAAACATTCTTTATTCTTTGAGCGCAAGCTCCTAGATTTCAGATTCACAGATCCAACAATTTTGTATTCCTTTGATGACCTACTTCTAGGTTCCCCAGAGCTGACTATTCATTATCAAGTAGTTAATAAGGGTGTCAGACAGTGGGTGACCCCAGTAATGCACGTCAGCTCAAGGGATGGTTCTGACAGGTGGTCTTTGCAAGGCACTGCTTCATCATTAAACACCTGGTGCACCAGACACAGTGAGCCAATTTTTCATTGGTGAGGTATGTAGCCTCAATCCTTAGTGATTAGATTTCTTCTATTCTTCCTCTGGCTCTCTTCTCAAGGCTGATTCTTCCATACCTCTTTTCTTGTCTTATTCTTCTGACATGTCACACCTCTGTTCTTCTCGAGGTTGTTGTAACATGGTGCAGGTAGTACCGGCCACCAAAAATCATATTTTATGGTTGAGTGTAAAGCTAGATTAGGTTAACTTTAGGGAAAACATATGTATAAATAATAAGTCTGACCTCATTCCAAGAGTTAGAAGAATTGATGATTTTGTAGTCCATAGCTATAGCATTTTCAGATATTTCATTTCTAGTAGTTGCAGAGCTCAATACTTCTTAGTTCTTAGAAGTTCTCAATAGATAGATGCTCCCATGGAGCCATTGTTGATGTATGCACTAGTGCTTGCTGGAAAACTATTAATGAAGAAGGAAGGATTCTCGCAATGCTATTGGTGGTCTTCTGATCTTTGAGTTAATACTTTTTTGTGCTATATGTTTCTGATGTCCCTTGCTCTGATATTTTAAGTAGATTAACGACCTCTTTTCCCCTCGCTATTGAATATGTATGAACTAATGGTTCTGTATGCATTTAGTATTTATTGTAGCGTGTTAGAGCATGGTTGATGTTTTAAATGTATTTGCATAACTATAGGTAGAATGAATACTCTCTAACCGTAGCCTATCTTTTGAAGTTTATTTGGTAAGCTAATGCATGCTTGCAGGAAACTCTGACCTAACAAAATCCCCAAAGAAGAGGAGCCAAGAAAACCAGCTATCCCTTCGAACAAAATAGTCACACTCCCAACTAAGCCCCCACACTGTCGAGACCCGACTCTCACATGCTTGGAGTCCCAAAGAATTTATTCCTTGAGAAACCTTTACAGGAAAAGTTGGTTTGTACCCTGGTACCTGGTGACAACTTACACTCTGTTGGCAGACCGGTAACAAAGTCCCATCAAAAGAAATTGGTGCTAGAAGGAGGGCATGAGCTCATCGCCTTCTGAGGATTTTGACTTTGCACTACCAGAGGGTTCCCCAAGCTATAGTTTTAGGAACCAAACCTTTAGTGGGATTGGATCTTTTTCACCTACATGATTTGAAAGAGTCCTTAGAGAAGCCCCCAATCTCGAAAGGTTTGTCAAACTCAAGCCTCCTGCTCAAAACAAAAGTACCCTAAAATTGAAATAGCTAGCTAGCTTTGTCTGGGGATCTAATACATCTTAGAATACCCAAGTCTCCTAGACAATCCTAGGGATTAACGCCTAGTCTAGCCAAAATCCAACTCCCCCGATGGTTGCATATTTTGGTAACACCCGATCCCCAATGGGACATTTTTTGGGTGAAACCAATGATCTTCCTTCACACCTAAAGAAGATCTATCCCTGATATGAGCACTTAGGCTCACAAACTATAGAAGAGCATCTATAGGCATACAAAGATGCCATGAACCGACACCAAATGCAACATCAAGACATTGTGACCCAGATATTCCCTCTGTCTTTGGAATAGAATGAGCTGAATTGGTACCTTAACCTACCCGCCAACTCTCTCAATAGTTGGTAGGACATGGAGGATGCCTTCCTGGTGGCCTTTCACATACACATGGACCCAGTATGGTCCCATAGCTAGTTCATCTCTATTAGGAAGGAACTGAATGAACCCCTTGCAACATTTAACCATCGGTTCCAACGTGCCTTGAAGTAGTGCACAGGTCCCTTTATCCCATCCATAGATGTAACCATCTAGACATACCTTAACATGATGGACCCTTTTTTTTCCACTCTCCTATGGAGAACTACCACCCCCATGGACTGGGACACTCTGGAAAAGTTTTACAACGGTTTGAACAAATCTCTTGGTGGGATTGGGCAGAGCATGCCTTTCAACATGATACCTGGTGAAACTTCTTTTACTGGGGGATACAACCCCAATCAGGCAATGGGTGCCCTAAAAATGGCTATGAATCCCCCACCACTGTCGATAGACTGGTAGGCCTGGTACGTATAGCCATCGCAAGCCTAAACAATATCGGGTCTGAAATTTGTTCCCTAGAACCAGCCGCAGTAAATGCAACAACCATCAACCCAACCATCTAGAGTGCCTTTCTTCTAGTCACCCATGGCTGGAGGAATACCACCCTCGACTCTGGGAACTGTTGTCACTTTCCCTGGGAACCAATCGTAACAATTGTCACACTGTGATGCTAACACCCAGCTGTCCATCAAGGTTGAATCCCTTCAGTGATTGTTGTCCTCACTGATTGTGGACATGGGATAGTTAAAGGCGGGGTCTTTTGCATCCCATAATGCTAATTCCCATAGAGGGAATATCTTCTCTAGCTAACAAAATACCAATTCTAGAGGAAGGAAATACAACAACGAACCTTGGCTCAACCAACAATAATGGAATAACAACACAAATGCCAAAGGTCCTCCTCCAAACCAAAACACCACTCAGGGTAGCGCTAGACCAAGCCATTCCACGCAGCTTGCATAATTCTACCCCCTGACCAACTGGTGTAGATTGCACAACATTGGCTCTCACTCCAAGGTGAACTATGCTACGCTGGAGAATCTTAGCATGATCTCCCAGCTAGATAGATAACAAAATGTCAATCCTACTCCCCTAGAAGCACCTGTGTAAGAGCCCACTCATGGTGCCTTCACCTATGAGACTGTCTTCTTTGGGACAGATGAGGAAGATGAAGAAGAACCTGAATTGCAGGGGTTCTTTGATGAATCTATTCTAGCCTTTGAGCCCAATGCCTTCACCAACCCGTGGACTCCCTAAAACACCCGAAACTAGGATAGTAAAGGACCAATTTACATGCCTACACCACCCAAAGACACCCCTCCCTACGACAACACCACCGATCTCTCCTTCCCACCAAAAGGGTCTAGCTCTAACCAAGCTAAGGACCCGATTGAGGGAAGCCAACAATACCCCAGGGGGAGGTTTGACATCACAAAGGTGTTAGAATGAACCACCACCTCCATAACTCTGGTGGAGGTTTTGTTGAACTATCTCAAGCAGAGGAAGTCTCTTCTAAAGCTCTTGGGAAACCTAGAAGTTGTTAGTCGCTCACCAAAGACTATCACTTTTGACGATGCCAACGTGGCTATCTACTGGGGAAACATTGAGGATCCTCCCTTCCTACTAGGCTTGAACATACAAGGGAATAACCTACACAATTTCTTGGTAGATTCTGGTGCTTTGGGCAACGTCATGCCTTTATCCATGTGCCAAAATATTAGACTCCATCCCACTCCATCCAAAGGCGCAGTAGTCCAACTAGACAAAACTATTGTAAAAATGGTTGGTGAGCTAAAAAACATTCAGATTTAGCTCATCCAAGACCCCTAGATATCAAGCATAATTGGCATCCAAGTGGTGGACATCCTAGAGACTTATGAGATGTTAATGAGTCAAAATTGGTCTAAGTCCCTTAATGGGTATTTCTCCACCAACCTCTCCCACTTGTGGCTCCCCTGGGAGGGAGAGTCTAACCAAATTTGGGTAGAAAGTAAACCCAGGATGAAATAGGCCCTCACCAAAGTTAGGATCATGAATGAAGTCCTTTTCTCTGAGACTTCCCCAGGGTGTACCAACCCCTAGAGATCCTCACATTTTATTTCACCCCCGAGGAGGATCCCATAGTTTCTCAGAGAATGCAGGACCTAGACGAAAAACTAATGGGTGAGGTTAACTCACAAGGTATCGTAGTAACTCCTGCTACACTCTTATCCAACACTTGGTGCTGAGTGCATTATCAAAAACATTCTAAACTAGAGTATGAGCCTTGCATCACTGCTACTACCTGCCACATCAATGCCCTCCATGAAAAAGAACATAAATAAAATGAGCCTGGACCCAGTAATCCATTTAGTAGCACCCTTATGGTGCCACTGGTCCAGGAAAATAAAAAAGAGACTTCCCCAGAGGTAAATCTCACCCACGTGCCATCAAAGCTGGAGGAAACTCCTCCCAACCCTCACCAAAAACATCTAAAGGACACTTCACCTTCCCAGCCCTAGATAATGAACAGTGACTTGTGGACCTTGAAACTTGATGGGTCCTGGTCTAAACAAGGCTATGGGGTTGGAGTGGAATTGATCAACCCACGGGGGAAATCCTTCCTCGCGTCTTATAGGCTACATTTTAACTGCACGAACAATGTCACAGAGTATGAGGCCTTGGTCCTTGGACTCCTATTTGCACTAAGGAAAGGAATCACTCACCTCTGGGCACTCGGTGATTCAGAGTTGATTGTTAAGTAGGTCTAGAGCTAATACACTTATCATGATAAAAGGTTGGATGCATACCACAACAAGACATGGAGCCTCATTGAATATTTTGATTCCTTCAGCATTAAACTCATCCTATGGAAAATAAACTACATTCGGGATGCCCTTGCTGTATCCGCCAACACCCTCGAGCCAATGGCTAGCCCCCAGCTCTGGAAGTTCTCCATTGAGATTGTCTCCACCCCATCCATTCTAGACAATGTCACCCACTTCTAGGTCTTTGAGGATGATCAACATATTCTATCCTTCATGGAAAATGTTGGTGTTTTCAAGGACCAGATAGTGGAAGAAAGAGATCATGAAGACACCGGGCCGGGTGAAGAAGATGATGGGATCATAGACTTACCAACCAACACCATCCCTAAGGGGATAGTAGCACTAGAACATATCTTTGATTAGGACCCTCAGGTCCGGGAAAATATATCATCCTCCTTTGAGGGAGGAAAATTCAAAAAAGTTAACATCGGTCAGGCCGGTGAAGAAAAATTGGTACACATTGGCACCTCCTGCTCCCTAGAGGAGAAGGAGAAGATTCTCACAGTTCTCTGAGAATACATTAATGTAATTGTGTTGGGGTATGAGGATCTGAAAACCTATGACACATCCATCATGACCCATACCATCCCACTAAAACCTAATGCTAAGCCCTTTTGATAGAAGAAAAGACTAGTAAACCCACTAATCAAGCCTCTAATTCATCAGGAGGTTCAGAAACTGTTGTCAGCTTAGATTATCTTTGCTATCCGGCACACTATGTGGGTTACCAACCTTGTCCCTGTGAGGAAGAGAAGTGGTGAGATCCACCTTTGCATGGATTTTCACAATTTGAACAAGGCATATAAGAAGGATAATCACCCTCTCCCCTTTCCAGATGAGGTATTTCAAATCATGAATGGATCTCAAATGATGTCCTTCCTAGATGGTTACTCCGGGTATAACTAGGTCATGGTTAAGTACAAAGATAGAGACAAAACAATGTTAACCACCAAGTAGGGAACATTTGCATACCAGAGAATGCCCTTTAGCCTTATCAACATTGGGCCAACATTTCAAAAGGCTATGGGCATTGCATTCAAAGGCCTAGTGAACCGGTGCATAATCATCTACATGGATGATTTGACCGTCTTTTCCTGGGAAAGGCGTGATCATTCTACCCACCTTGCCCAAATTTGTGAGAGGTGCCATCAGTATGGAATATCCCTCAACCCTAAGAAATGTATATTTGGGATCACTGAAGGGAAGTTGCTCAGGCATATTGTCTCTGAGAAGGGTATATCCATTGACCCTAAGAGAGTTGTCTAAGGAAACTCAGGTGCGGAAGCAGCTTGCTACACTAATCTCTAAAGGAAAGTATTGTGCAAATTCTTTTAAATCCTTAAAATTTCAGATTTGTTAACTACTTTTAACAATGATATTGCAGAAACATACCATGCATACAGAAAATAGAGAATGACACAATGATTTACCCTGGGGAAAAGCTTTTGGTAAAAAACCCCAGCACTCCAAAACCTGCACAATGTATTATCTTCAACGCAACGGTTACAACACACTTGCAATGCAAGTTCTTTCAGGAGAAAATCAACACTCTAAGACAAATCCAGTAGCACACGATCATATCAACAATACCCTCTTTTCATATCCTTTCCTGTAGCCGTAAGAAATTCTTATATCATGTGCTTTCCTTTTTAGGGCAACTTCCAAGGATAGCCGTATTAGGGTTTTACCATTCTCTGAGAAAATATGAACCCCACGATTGTGGAAGAGTGTAAAGTACTCAAATTTATCAGTTGCCACATGTCTTGCATGTCTTCACCTATCATTGAAATCTCCTAGAAATAGCTCTTACGTGTCATAGGAATCTGTCATAACCATTTCAGCCATGATCTCCTTACACACAATTCAAGATGCCGCCACATCAAGTAGAGTGACACATCAACATGTCAACTAGACATGTACACTCACACTTAATTACATTATTTGCAAGAAAATGCATTTTACAAAACAAATAATAAGAATAGGAATTATCCAAGGTTGAGACACCTTATTCCTAATAAGTTGAAGCACTGCTAAATCTACAGATGCCCAAGAGTAAGAAAGAAATGATATCTTTCTTTGGAAAGATCAACTTTGTCTGGCGGTTCATCATTGGATTCACTGAGTTAGTGAAACCACTCAATGATATGATGAAGAAAGATACTAATATTTAGTGGAGTCTTGAACCAAAGTGGGCATTTGCCTAGATTAATAAAATGATTGTGGAGGCACCAGTCCTGACTAGTTTGGACTATTCCCTCTCTTTCCACATATACTCCTTTGCTTTGTCACATTTTGTTATTGTATTTTTGACCCAGAAGGTTGGAGGGGAAGAATTACCAATAGATTTTATGAGCTCCCCTTTTAAGAACACCAAAGTATGGCATTCACCTTTGGAAAAGCAATCCTTTTCTTTCATTAGCATCGTGAAGAAATTCCAGCATTACATTCTCTAGAGAAAAGTGCATGCTATCATCCCAGACCATGCTATTAAGTCTTGACTCCTATAGAGTGAATTGGGTGAAGGACGGGGGAAATAGATGGCCATCCTCCAAGAGTATGATTTGGAAATGCAACCCATGAAGATAGTCTGAGGCTAGGGACTATGTAGAGCAATGGCAGAAGGAACTCCCGACATTGAATGCCAAACCTAAATAGTGGAGTCCATCACTCAGGATCTGTGGTATACCAACCTAGTATACCTATTGTTGAACAATAGATGCCTAGAGGGGCTACCCCCAAACAAATGTCGCACCCTGCAGCTAAAAAGCGCACACCTCATGATAAAAAATGGAACACTTTTTCACTGGAATTATGAAGAGGTATACCTTTGGTGCATAGATAGAGACCAAGCTACAAAAATGATTAAATAATTTTACAGGTAGTTTGGAACTGGGCATGGCTTAGCTGATGCCATTGCCCATCAGATTCTCTAGGCTAGGTACTATTGGCCCTGTATCTTTAAGGACATCTATACTAACGTTAGGAAATGCCATACTTGCCAAACAGTGGCACATCATGAGCAGAACCCGACCATGCCTTTGCAACCAGTTTTCAAAGCTAGACCCTTCACCCAATGGGCATTTGACTTTATCAGGGAAATCAACCCCAAATCATTTGCCAACCACTAGTATATTTTTATTTCTACCGATTATTGCACTCGGTGATCTAAAGAGATTCCTTGCAAAAATAATACGGTAGACGTAGTCATTAAATTCCTAGAAGAAAAAATCATCACCCAATTTAGAATGCCATTTTCTATAGTGGTGACAATGGTCTGATGTTTTCTTTCATGCAATTACTTGAATGGACCTATGACAAAAATATTGCCTTGAATTTATCCAACAAATACTACCCCCAACGTAATGGTGTGGCTGAGTCCACCAACAAAAATCTACTTGAGGTGATCAAACATCTGTTATAACAAAACCCCCAGTGGTGCAGAGCACTCAAAGCAGTTCAGTGATCCAAAGCAATTCAGTGATTCAGTGTTTTCATCCAGGAATTTATTAAGCCTTCCATTGCATGAACATGGCACTATACTTCATACTCATCTCCACTAAATGACTCATGATGGGGATCATAAGATTTTAGGTTGTTATGTAGTTATTAAGTTGATATTAGTCCATTTGTAAAGGCTTAAGGCTCATTGGTGATTCTATAAACCTTGAGTCCTTAAGACCTATGGGACATTTTGATTAGAGTATTCAGGAATATATTGGGAAATAGGTTAAATAAGGTTAATTTAGGTCCTAGGATAATCTAGAGTCCTTAGGATATCATTCTAAGCAAGAATTATCAAAACAACAAAAAGTTGCTAAGCAACTTTTCAAAGTTGCTACGCAACTTTACAAAAATGCTTAAAAGTTGATAATTAATGAGTTTCAACCAATTGCAACTGAATCTAAGGTAGTTGATTGGTGAAACATAGTTATATAATAGTCATACAACCTTCCCAAAAGAACAGGTTGTTGGATGTAGACATTTTTATTCAAAATCAATAAAATTCCCTATTTTTTCCTTAAAAATCACTGTTATTTCGATTCTACACATGCTGTACAGACTGGGTGTGAAGGTTTAATGATTTGAGAGGATACTTTGGTGTGTTACCTAACCAATTCACTTGGTCTGAAGCAAATTGGTGGTCGCTGGCCAGAGATAGAGCTTTTTCTTTCCTAACTTCCAGGAAACCCTAGTTCCAGCAGGGTTTTGGGCAAATGGAGTTACAGATCGTGACTGTACCGTCCAATTTGCACAAAACCCAATGAAAATGGAAGCATTAGGAATTTATTTTATGATTCTAGAAGTAGGAGGTCAGAAGTTGAAGGGAACTATTTATGCTTGCAAGCCCTAGGCCAAATATTAGGATGTATTTGGTCCTGAATTATAGGAATTTTCTTACCTAGTGTTAGATATGCACAAAGTGAGTAGTCTAAAGGTGGATTAGGTGTTCTCAGACAACCTTGAAGGGATCCAAAGACCTGTCTTCAATCTATGCACCCATTTCATTGGTCTTCCTTTGAAAACCAAGCCTATTAGGGCCCTATTAGGTCTGTGTACTTTGGAAGATTCTTGGAGTGCAGGAGTAGATCAGAAG
>MU225865.1:2742100-2755852 GCA_018584345.1 Thuja plicata | reverse complement strand
CTAGACAAAAGAATCTCAAAACAAACCCGGAGGGGTACTTACTATTCCTACTTGGTCAAATGGAAAGATACACCAACTGAAGATGCAACATGGATGAGCCAAGAAGACATTGAGAAGGCAGGGTACACCCTTGATGCAGTCCCAACTCAAGGGACTTGAGTTCTTTTGAGGTGGGTAGTATGGTGCAGAGCACTCAAAGCAGTTCAGTGATTCAGTGTTTTCATCCAGGCATTTATTAAGCCTTCCATTGCATGAACATGGAACTATACTTCATACTCATCTCCACTAACTGACTCGTGATGGGGATCATAAGATTTTAGGTTGTTATGTAGTTATTAAGTTGATATTAGTCCATTTGTAAAGGCTTAAGGCTCATTGGTGATTCTATAAACCTTGAGTCCTTAAGACCTATGGGACATTTTTATTAGAGTATTTAGGAATATATTGGGAAATAGGTTAAATAAGGTTAATTTAGGTCCTAGGATAATCTAGAGTCCTTAGAATATCATTCTAAGCAAGAATTATCAAAACAACAAAAAGTTGCTAAGCAACTTTTCAAAGTTGCTAAGCAACTTTACAAAAATGCTTAAAAGTTGCTAATTAATGAGTTTCAACTGATTGGAACTGAATCTAAGGTAGTTGATCAGTGAAACATAGTTATATAATAGTCATACAACCTTCCCAAAAGAACAGGTTGTTGGATGTAGACAGTTTTATTCAAAATCAATAAAATTCCCTATTTTTTCCTTAAAAATCACTGTTATTTTGATTCTACACGTGCTGTACAGACTGGGTGTGAAGGTTTAATGATTTGAGAGGATACTTTGGTGTGTTACCTAACCAATGCACTTGGTCTGAAGAAATTTGGTGGTCGCTGGCCAGAGATAGAGCTTTTTCTTTCCTAACTTCCAGGAAACCCTAGTTCCAGCAGGGTTTTGGGCAAATGGAGTTACAGATCGCGACTGTACTGTCCAATTTGCACAAAACCCAATGAAAATGGAATCATTAGGAATGTATTTTATGATTCTAGCAGCAGGAGGTCAGAAGTTGAAGGGAACTATTTATGCTTGCAAGCCCTAGGCCAAATATTAGGATGTATTTGGTCCTGAATTATAGGAATTTGCTTACCTAGTGTTAGATATGCACAAAGTGAGTAATATAAAGGTGGATTAGGTGTTCTCAGAAAACCTTGAAGGGATCCAAAGACCTTTCTTCAATCTATGCACCCATTTCATTGGTCTTCCTTTGAAAACCAAGCCTATTAGGGCCCTATTAGGTCTGTGTACTTTGGAAGATTCTTGGAGTGCAGGAGTAGATCAAAAGTTGGTCTTGTGGGATAGTGTTTGGGTTGTTGAACATCTTCAAATTTCATCATTTGTTCTGGTTTTTGGAGTAGGTTGTATCAAAAATCCCAACTTTTGTCAAGTCTAGCCTTGTAGCCCTATTTTGGGAAGTGACTAGTAAACATTGGAATAAGTTGCAAAAAGTGTGTTTGTGAACTTAGTGGTTGTTCTTAGGATTGTTAAAGGAGTATAACAATCAGAGCAAAGTTTTGAGGCACTCTTTGGAGTCTTATTGAAATTTTTAGTCTTTTGGAGCATTAGACCTCAAAGGTCTAAGAGGATCAAACCTTCCACTGTTGCACTTTGCATCACCCAGGACTGGCACCAAAAGCTTAGATTCGCCCTTTGGGAGGATCACATCTGAATCAAGGATTTTCTGGGGACATCCTTATTCCATCTAGTTTATGGCCAAAATCCAATATTCCCCATCAACTTATAGATCCCGGTACTTCAATTTATGCGAGAATTCAACAACTGGGACAACATTGTGGAGGTTTGGCTCCTGAACCTGGCGTGAATGGAGGAAAAAAGACACGTAGCCCTTGAAAATTTCACATGTCATCAAGTAGTAGTAAAAAGATGATTTGACCAAAGATCCCAGTATAAGGCCTTTCAAATTTTGGACTTGGTTCTCTTGTGGGACAAGGCCCAGGAAAAGAAAGGAAAGCACACCAAGTTTCAACGGCTCTAGGTTGGACCATATCTAATATCTAAGATCTGTGGGGAAAATACTTATCACCTCAACACTATGACCAAAGAAGCCATCCCATTTCCTATCAATGGGTATTTTCTCAAGCACTACTTTGAATAAGGTAGGTGGTGAGTTTGTCTGAAGTTGTACTATATGTATATTTATCGCTTGTAAATATCTTTCTCGGTGTTCCTATGGAATGCCTTGTAAATAGTTTTTTGGCCGTCCTCTGGGATGGCCTTTTATTTTTGTGTTTTTCTTTATTTTTGGCTTTCTTGCATTTTTGTTTATTTTTTGAGCTCCCAGCTTGTTGTCTTCTCTTTGTAGACCGGTATGCTTCGCATAACATCTAGTCATTGGAACAATACCTTTGCATTCTGGTGAATTTGGAATCTATTGTTAACATGGTGGAATTTTTCCATGCTCTAGAGTTATTTTTTAAGCATGGTAAAAGGTTAAGAGTAATCTTCATCAGATTCACATCATGATAGTCTGGAAATTAGTTAAAAGAAAATTTAAGAAGCAAGTAATTGGACACCTTGAGGGCAGATCGATTATACTAGTTGTTGACCAAGTCTGAAAATCATTAAAATATCCTAGGTCTGGAACATTCTCTCTTATTTGGTAATTTAAAAGTGGATGGCAAGGTGAAAGAAGTACCACCATGAGAATTAGCTAAGCTTAAGGTTCGTGGTGAAAGGAGTACCGCCTTCCCCATCCAGAAAAGAAAGAAAAAGAAAGAACTGAAGAATAGAGAATTCCAGTATCCAGGGGAAACGTACAAGATATGATGACTTCGGTTTTATTTACTCAGTGCCTCCTCTCAATTTCTCCCAGAGGTCATTGGCTTGGTTTTGTTTCAAAGCACACACTTCACAACTGATGAAAGACCGATAGATTGAATCAGTGATGAGTCTAATTTTCTCAGACACCTCGCACTTTGCAAGAAGAATGCTCCAGGTAAAGATTAATTTCTATTTTGTTAACCACAAATTTTGAAGTTCTGAAATGCACTAAGGCATCCATCCTAGATAGTCACCCTTTTTTATGCCTTGCATATCTATCCCTACATTTTTTAGGAAAAATGTTGGGGGCCCCTTTTCGCTTTTTCTTTTCCTTTGGTTTCTTTTGCTTCCTTTGTTTCCCCTCCAGGCTTTGCCCCCATGATGGTTGTTTTCCTTTTGTTTCTTGTCTTCTTGCGTCTCCAGGACCCCGGTCCTAGATTTGGTTTGTCCTTTTGAGTCGGCTGGATCCCAGACTCCAAGATTCTTTGGCATCATGTCTTCTTTTGTTAGAAGGTGTGGCTTCATGGAATCCCTGGGCCCAAAGTCTGGAGGTTTTCTTGTTCTAGAGTTTGCAGAGAGAAGGCAACAAATTTTTACCCTAGGGATGTAAATAGAAGTTACCTTTCATTTTCACATTTACCGCAATTAAAATACTTAGGCGATTACCAAAGAGATTAAGGTGATTTAGAGAGATTAAGTGCAAAGTACTTTGGTAATTAACAATGTTCAAACATCAGTAAGCAGTGGTGTTTTAACGGCCATTCTAAGGTGAATCATTTACAGAGTTCTTGTGCTCACCTTCCTGCCCTCTCCATGTTTTCAGGTAATTCCTGTGCTCCTTCATCTCTGGTTTTGGGTTTTTGGCTTTTGTGTTCATTTTTTTTTGTTTTGTTTTGTTCCATTTTCATTCGCCGCGTCTTCACGTTGGCTTTTCTGTTGCCTCCCATTGGTGGGTTGGCTCTGCTAGAGGGTTTTCCACCCTCTGTGTAGTTGTAATTTAGGTGTAAATGTTGTGTATTTTTTAGAATAATGTAAGTATCACTGTATATGCTATAAGTGCTTCTGTATATTGTGTAAACTATGTAATTTCCTTTTTATAGCTATATATATGTCCATTTTTATGGTCGGCCTATGAGTTGTGCTTTGGCCCCCGTAAGTGCTTCGACCATTTGTATATTTGATGTATATTATTTGTGTATCCTTGCATTGCAATGAGCTCATTACACTCTGTCACGTCCAAACCATGTTGGTGAGCTCGTCAGAGACGTATCCACCATAGTTTAAACTCGACACCTCATTGGTTTGAGCCATGGCAGCTTTCTCTCTCCTTTATCGTGTCATCTTAATGGTGGGATTAATTTCCCATGAATGGGCATTCAAATCCCATCCCATCTAGAATTTACTTCCCCCGTGTAAATCCACTTGTTTCCATTAATGTCATTACTTCTCCTATCGTGTGTCCATGTGATGACTTATGTCAGCCAAGTACAACTTACTACTGGTCACATCGATAATGGTTAGTTTTTGTAGACTCTAGGTGATAAGGAGCCCCTAGGTCTTCATTCCATTCTTGTCACCTAAACCAATTCCCCAGAGCCCCCGGGTCTTTATCAAAATCCGATCCACGTTAACTTTAATACTTTGGGATTTTTGATGTATGCTAACACTTTTTGAACAGGTGCAAAATGGTGGTGAATTCCCTGGAGTCCTTAAAAGTATTTTTTTTATTATACTCTGTATTGATGGTTCTTTGGTCTTGTAGGTTGCAGATAGATTGATCAAGATGTCTAAAGTGATTGCTCGTCCTGATAGCCTGGAGCTCCCGACTACCTCCACTCGGGCAGCTACAAAAACAAAGTATAAAAAGATGTTGGCCAAGCTGCCACTAATCACCAAGTATGTGAAGGAAGGTACTCTCATGGGGTCAAAAGTGGACTCTAAGTTCCAATAGATAACAGACACAAAGCCTGGAATATGGGCTGAAATGTAGGGCTTGGTTCAAGCCATATACAAACAGAAGGCTAACGGAGATGTTATGGCTAGACACATGGCCGCATCCAAAATTATCAAAGCTACAAATTTTTCTTTCTCAGTGCAGGCACTAGAGCTGATACTCCAACTAGAAACTCTTTACAATGCCTCCACTCGGGTTGTTTTTCTCACCGATCCCCTGCCGCTACACTATCCAGTGACTATCATCAATCTGGATGCTACTACTTTTGCTTCAGGGCTGGGGATCTCTCAATTCAAGGGAGCCACTATTATCTACTAATCCACATCCTTAAAGGAGTTTTAGGAGGCTTCTCTCCTCTCCTAGAAACATCTAAACACCCACTGGCTTAAGTCCCTAAGAAGGGACTACAAAAAGATGAAGTTGGAGATTCCCCATGGGGATTTTAAAGAGCCTATCCAGGCAGAAATCATATTTCTATGTAGGCTCTTTGGAGAGCCCCATGCCTGGGATTTCTCAGCATGGATGTATTACTTCCTCTACTGTGTAACCACCCACAGTCAAACTTTCAACTGGGAGGCTATCATTGCCAACCACATGGACACACGGATGAAGGGTGTCCTCCAGACCTCAAAATTCTACATAACATCTTACATGCTCTGGGCACTATCCCAATAGAGACCTTCTTTTTAGGGTTTGTATATGATGGGAATTCTCGAGAATGAGCTAGGCCAGTTGACACCATAGGATCATTATCCTCAGGTCTAGTGGGAACTTAGTTTCCCAAATTTTTGTAGGGTAAATGATGCCTTCACTTACCAAAATATTTTGACACTTACTCAGGATTTTGGATACCGGTTATTGCAAGAGGAGATGAGGCTGGTGGGTACCTATGAGAATTATTTCATTCAATTCCAACAACATATATATATTCGAGTGACTGGCTTCTCTGGGAAACCCTATCTTCTTCCTCGGTATTGCGGGGATAGAATAATTCTTTTGGAGTAGTGCAAACAAATTTTGGAGTTGCACACCCTCTTCACATTGAAGAAGGTTACCAATGTCCCATTCTCAATCTCTTGTGGAAACTATTCTTGTAGCCTTGCCATGGAAAAGGAAGCAGATAATGAACTAAAGAGTCTGGGATTGGTGGAATTCCACCATACCAGAAGCAATTTTGATCTATTAGGTAAAATGGCAACAACACTTCCTCGGGTGTCCCCACCATAGGTAGAGGATATTGAATATTTCTGGGCAGACTACCAAGATAGTTTTGATCTCTGGGCCTGCCAACATTCATGGATGTCTAAAGGCTTGATGAAGGCCCTCGACCTTCGTGGTTTCCTGAAGGGTTTTTAAGATGACGGGCCCCTTGAGGACCCATTGTATAAAGAATAAGGGTTAGACACATTGGATCTCCCTCTGGTGGATTGGGCCACCCTAGAGGATTTAACAATTGAGGGGGTATGTCACCCCATTATAGAAAATAGCCACAAGTATTTTGAGCAGGTATGTCCAAAGAGCACCTAAAAAGGAACAATCGTCTGGAGGTCCGCTTAGACCTTCAACGCCGCAAGACCCAGCACAAGAAAGGGGAAGGAGAAAGAAGGTACCTTGGCCTAGGTACCTCCCAAGGGTCCACTCCCCATGATGGCACAAATACAGAAGAAAATGGAGGTGTCGAGGCTAACGAGCTAGAAAATAAGTGCACAATTTTGCACCAGCCTCCTCACAACTCTAGTGGCATATACTCACCTAGCGGGATTCCCTTCATTGGAAACACTTATGAGTAGGTAGACATTCGTAGAGGTGGAGTCTACAAATGTTCTAGAAACTGAGACTCCACTACAAAGAAAGAAGAATCAGAAGGTGAATCCCACCCCTAGCACAGACACAGGCCCCAGTATGCCAAAGGATCCCTTAGTAGATGTTAGTTCAAATTCCACCAAACTTGAAAATATTTTAGATACCTCTCCCTCGCATGACAATTTTGATGATATCTTTAGGAAGGATGAGCTTATGAACCTACATGGGGACATAGATCACGTGGTGGAAGAGATTGCCACTCAAGAAAAAGAAGAGACCCCCGCTAAGAAAGAAGTCCCGAAGCAAGAGGCTATCACAGAGTAGGAAGTCTAGGAAGAAACACAAAAGGAGCCCAAGGAGGAGTAAAAACCGGTCCAGGAGATCGAGAATGAACCAAGGTAGACAACGAATGAGAAAGTGATGATTGGGAAAACCAAATGTGTGGGATCAACTATACCCCCATTCATCACGCTCCAAACAACTTTGGTTACTCTGGGTGAGGTGATCACAGCAACCCAAACACTAAATCTTGGTCTGAAACCTTAGCCACCTCCATAAGATGTTCCAATAGACGAGGATATCCTAGTGAATGATGTCAAAGAACAATAGAAGCAAGGTGAAGGGGAAATCCTCGAGGGCATAAAATCCAATTTTCCCAATGCTGAGAAAGATGGGGAAATCCCTAAAGATATAGGTAATGTAGGTACTGGCAGAGAAGAGACCCCAAACATCATGATAGAGGATGCCAACAGGGTAGAAAATGCTAAGGCCTCCAGAGAGTAGGAGCAGGAGCAGGAATAGGAGTAGGAATAGGAGCAAGGAAATGAGAAAGATCCTGATGATACTGTAGATACTAAGAATGCATCTCCAAACTCTAAAGGGAGTCCTGATACCCAGGCCTTAGTAGGAAAACCACCCCAGCCGCCCCAGTGGCTGGTAGAATCTAGAAAGAGGAACGCCCTGATAGTAGCAATAGGTGTTCCACTCTCCTTGGCCGAAATGATGGCCCAAAATGCAGAGGCCAAAAAGCCTAAGTCTCAGATAGTCCATACTCTCTGGACTAGTCCAGAAGGAATTATAGTTGTGACCATCGCAAAACCTCCCCTAGGTATAGATGCAATGACAACAAGGGTTAGAGATTCCAAGATCCACCCAGAAGCTTCTACCTCTGGACTACCGCTTGCACAGGGTGATGTGGATTCTCTAAGGGCCATGAAGAAGAAGGCCTAGGCTATGGACAGGTGGATCACCAAATAGGTAGTTGATGTAAGGAAGTTTTTAGTGGTGTCACTCCCGGATCTCTATCAGATCAGAAATCTCCTCAGTCAGGCAAATGTCTCCGCTATCTTGTGGGAGAAAGACTTAGAAAAATATGAAAAATGGAAGGCTGGGTTAGATGAGGTCTTCAATGCTGGGGAAGAAGCTGTCACAAAGGCGGAGATTTTGGGAGAAGAATCATATGACTCCCTCTAGGCCCAATACTCCAGAATTGACCTCAAAATTGAGGCATACAAGCAACTGGTTAAGGCCCTAAAAGAGAAAGTAACTGCGGCCCAGTATCCTTTGGGCCTATTCAAGGCATTTGTGGTAAGGGTATCACAAGTCAACCCCTTCACCACTAGAACATGCACCCCGGAGGAATATGTCCTCAGTAAGTATGATGAGTTCATGGAGTCCCTATATCACTCTACTAGGGACTTCAATGAAGGAAGGTTATCAAGATTATCCAAAATGATGCTCTGGGCACATGATGTCATGAAGATAGTAGATGAATTCCAGAATGGGGCTGGAGAAGTTGAAGAGAAGCTTGAGGCTATCCGTGGCTGATGGGACAACATTAAGGACATAAATGAGGATGGCATAAGCCAAGTTTTGGAGGCATTTAAAAATAGTAAAGGGCAATAAGGCTCTCTAGATTCTAGATATTTTCACCAGTAGGGTGGATTTTGAACATTCTTTATTCTTTGAGTGCAAGCTCCCAGATCCCAGAGTCCTGGATCCCAAAATTTTATATTCCTTTGATGACCCGTGTCTAGGTTCCCCGGAGCCGATCGGTCATTATCAGGTAGTTAATAAGGGTGTCAGAAAGTGGGTGACCCCAGCAAGGCACATCAGCTCGAGGGATGGTTCTTACAGGTGGTCTTCCCAACGCACTGCTTTAGCATTAAACACTTGGCGCATCAGAGATAGTAAGCCACTTTTGCATTGATGAGGCATGTAGCCTCAATCCCAGAGGATCAGGTTTCTTCTATTCTTCCTTTGGCTCTCTTCTCGAGGCTAATTCTTCCATACCTCTTTTCTTGTCTTATTCTTCTGACATGTCAGACCTCTGTTCTTCTCGAGGTTGTGTTAATGTGGTGCAGGTAGTACCGGCCACCAAAAATCATATTTTATGGTTGAGTGTAAAGTTATATTAGGTTAACTTTAGGGAAAACATGTGTATAAATAATAAGTCCAACCTCATTCTAAGGGTCGACAAAATTGATGATTTTGCAGTCCATAGCTATAGCACTTTCAGATATTTCATTTCTTGTAGTTGCAGAGCTCAATGCTTCTTAGTTATTAGAAGTTCTTGATAGATAGATGCTCCCTTGGGGCCATTTTTGATGTATGCTCTAGTGCTTGCTGGAAAACCATTAATGAAGAAGGAAGGATTCTTACAATGTTGTTGTTGGTCTTTTGATCTCTGAGTTAATACTCTTTTGTGCTGTATGTTTCTGATGTCCCTTGCTCTGATATTTTAAGTAGATTAATGACCTTCTTTTCCCCTCACTATTGAATATGTATGAACTGATGGTTCTGTATGCATTTAGTATTTAGTGTAGCATGTTAGAGCATGGTTGATGTTTTAAATGTATTTGCATAACTATAGGTAGAATAAATACTCTCTAACCCTAGCCTATCTTTTGAAGTTTATTTGGTAAGCTAATGCATGCTTGCAGTAAACCTCGACCTAAAAAAATGCCCAGAGAAGATGAGCAATGAAAACCAGCTATCCCCCTGAAAAAAACATTCACACTCCCAACTAAGCCCCTGCACTGTCAAGACTTGACCCTCACGCGCTTGAAGGCCCAGAGAATTTATTTCCTGGACAACCTTTACAGGAAAAGTTGGCTGGTACCCTAGTACCCAGTGACAACTTACACTATGTTGGCAGACTGGTAACAAAGTCCCATCAACATAACCTATTTGATACAGGTTTTGCATCACAAGCTGTAGCAACTGCATCCCTCTTCAATGTCTTAGTATTTTGTCTATTCCTATTTTTTGTTTGTTCAAGGTTCATTACAAAATCATTGTAACTAAAATTAGGGTTTTTTGACACAATTGAATGTTTGAAAGGCGAAATAGAACTTGCATCTATGTACGAGCTTCCACCCATGGTTCTAATAATTGCACCATGAGGATTAGTAGAAGTAACACCTTGACCCATTACAAGTGGATTATTTGGACTGTTCAGAGGGTTTTGTCCTGAAGGTGTGGTTATTGTTGGACTCACAGTCATAGACACCATTGGCATTGTTGTCATAACATTTTGCTTCTTTACACTGCCTTGATCTCTGGGATCCACTGATTTCTTGTCCAGTTGTAATGTCCTTTTTAGACCACTAGTATTACCCATGCCATCCCCACCAGTGGTAGGGGAACTTGATTCAAATTGAATCTGAGTGCTTGGCAAAGGTGGAACTGGATTTGAAGCTGGAACAAATGAAGGTGCAGGGGTATGAGACTGAGTAGTACCTTTTTCTGATGAACTTCTAATTACTAGTCCCCTACCATGTTTTGGTGGAGCGGGTGTGGCAAGTGGATACCAATTCCCTTCTCCTATGGGACCTAGACCACCCCTACTTGGAAAACCCATTTTTTCTACCATCTCTGCCCCTTTACCATATTTTTCTTTTGTAGACGCACTGCCTCCAGTAGAAATTATCATAGAATCCCACCCATCAAAACCAGTATCTTGATCATCATAATCACCATGATGTGATTGACTAGGATTCTCCACATTCCACAAATCGCTAAATATTTCATCCTCATCCGGATCATAAATATCTGCAGAGGTCTTTGGCTCGCCGAGATTCTTCCTCATTTCCCAAAAATCTTTAATTTTGGTTGCAATCCAATTGTCATCTTTACATTGAAGCATTATTTTGTTTGAAATAGTTTTTGTAGATGGTTTAGCAGCTTGTTGGTAGAAATTGTAGGATGTCTTTTGTTGCACTTTTACTTTTTGCTTGTGCAATGCAATAATTTGTGATGACAATTCCTGTATTGAAATATTATTTTCAGTGGCTTATTTCTCCATCTCTTTTTTGACCTCGTTCCAAGACTCCATGTTTTTAAAATTTTCTATCAATGGAATACTTTCATGTTAACATTTTCTTGTGGAGCTCCCATTCACTCTAAGCTTTGATCCAATTATGTTTAGTGGATCATACTGCCAGTGACTGTCAACAACAAAGTGAAAATTTGAAAAAAAGCCTCTGCCACTTTGAATCCTCTTCTCTCAAATGTGAACCCTCCCAATGAGAAAGGAAAGGAAGGAAATATCATATTCTTTTGTTGACCATTAAAGAGTGCATATGTGCTCTCCATCTGCCAAACATATTCCAATGCAAATATCTTCTCTGTAATATGTATTGGAACCTTAACACCTTAACACGATGTAGTCTTCCATGAAGTACCAGTCAGCCAATTGTATTTGAATTCTGAGTTGAATGCAATCTCTACAAGACACATGCAATCTAGGCAACAGAGTGTGTGTAATTTTATGACACATAGGTGCAAAAAAGAAGTCTAGAAAATTGTTGTAGTTCCTTTTGTTATCACTCATCCTTATCTAAGGTGTCCATTAATATAGTGCATTTTGGACCTGACTTTGAAGCTTGTTTGTTTGAAATATTGCACGATGCTTTGCTAAAAGAAGATAGCACAAGTAGGTTGTGAACCTAAATGTCTTCTGTGAACCTCTTTTAATCATTAGAAATTGTTCTTTCATGCAATGAACAGTGCGCTCAATAAAATTATATTTTACTAGTTCTTTTTCACAATGAATATGAAAAATCATTTCAAGAATGCTGGTACCCACTTCTTTGTTACTATCCAATCCCAAACAAAATGCTATCAAGGAAATACTATTCTGAACCCATTGCACAAAAATATCATAATCATAAGGAGGCTTATGATCTGGATCCAGTCTAGAACTTCTTGTTATTCCTCTGATACATGAATCGTTCCTTTTTGCATCTAAATTTTCATAAGTCTCTGCCAGCTTTCCCAGGTCAATGTGCACGTTTGATTTTTGTGCTTCAAACCCTAGGTCCAACAGACTAGCAAATTCAGTCTCTGTTATCAACAAAATTTCCTCTTGAGTATTTTTATTGACAATTTCTTTTCTATTTTCATAATAATTTTGGGTGCAAAGCATGACAATTTCTAGACAAGGGAATACTCTAGGTAACGCCATGCGTGCTGACCCAACAACCCACGGTGCAATTTTGTTTGTCTTTTCCTTTAACGTGTTGTTAAATGGACAAAATTTTAAATCCTTCATTGAATCTTTACACTTATTTACAAGGGCAAATCTAATTTCCATGATTCCCTTATTTCCATGGATAACAAGATCAAAAATATCATAGAATTCATCAGTGAAACTTGGTGTTTTAACCAATTTGTGGAAGTCCATTATCTCTATTTCCTTTCTTTTCCCTTTACTCATACTCTTGGTATTTGTTTTTCCCATCATGGACTGTGGTATACTAGTGATAGGTAAAATTTACGTGCATGTTTGAAAATTCAACCCTAATTCTACGACTACAATCTAAATAGTAAACCTCTAGATTTGAAAAATTTAAAGGGCGGGATGTGGGTGTTCAAGATTTTACCTAGAAATTCAATTTGTGCAAACTATGAGTGGGCAGAGAGCTGAGAGACTCAATTGCATTCCTCAATCCTCAACCTAGAAGTCGTTACCCATAACCCCTTTCTGAATCTCTAATACAGTATACTATAATACTAGTAAGAACTGAAAATATAAAAACTTAGGTTAAAATTGTACAATAGTGAGTAGTACTGAATCGCCAGTCATGACTCGTCACTCGTGTTAACTTTTACCATCACTCATGTTAACTTTTATTGCTTCTCTCGATATCTGAGGTCACTAGGACATGTGTCACTTAATTGTTTGGTTTGCGGTCAAATTGAGCTTACTACTTATTAAATATTAAGTTACTCTTTTACTCCAATTACGATTTTAATTAAACTTAGCTTAGTGTACACATGTCATGATTACGGAATAGGTTTGCAAAAATGGGTTTCTTTTCCCTTTCAGCCCAAAATACACTGCATGTCATTGATCTATGCTCATCTAATGGTCACTGGTTTCTTTTAATATTCCTTTATCTTTCGGTATTTCAATTGTCACTCGTCATCGAATGACACCGATTGAATGAGTGTACACCTGTTGTTATTTCAGAATAGGATTTCAAAAATGGGATTTCTTTTCCCTCTCAGCTTGAAATATAATGTACATCATTGATCTCTGCTCATCCAATGGTCGGTGGCTGACACCATCATTTGTAATTGTGGCAGGTCCCATTTATTCACTTTGAAATATATCTATCGGATGACATCGATTGTGTGAGTGGTCATGTGTCGTCTGATTGAATGAGTGTACACATGTCATGATTTCAGAATAGGATTGCAAAAATGAGATTTCTTTTCCCTTTCAGCCTAAAATACACTGTAGTGACCATACGTCATAATCATTGATCTCTGCTCATCCAACGATCACTGGCAATCACTATCATGTGTGGTAGGTCCCATTTATTTACTTTGAATTATATTTATTAGATGACACTAATTGTGTGAGTGGTCACATCACCACATGTCATCTGATTCAATAAGTGTACAAGTGTCGTGATTTCAAAATAGGATTGAAAAAATGGGATTTCTTTTACCTTTCGGCCCAAAATACATCGCATGTCATTGATCTCTTCTCATCCAACAGTCTCTAGAAATACAGTTACACGTAACACCATACGCCAAAAATTTATTAAATTTAAATAAGATTAAATATTGAAACTGTCTAATATAAAAATAACTAATTAAATTTAAAATATTACAATCACAGATAACTGTCTAATACTCTAATTATTTATTAATTTATTACTAACC
>MU225865.1:2717493-2729130 GCA_018584345.1 Thuja plicata | reverse complement strand
CCAAAACCAAAGGCAATCTTTCAAGCACTAGCAAAGGCAGACCCAAACCAAAGGAGAATTGAAGAAGAAGGAAGCGTAGATCATCTATAAATAGCCCTTAATTCTTTCTCTAACCTAATTAATTCATTTGTGCTTCAAAATTCTGTAAATCTTTCATATTAAAAGCACAGCCATTTATATTAAAAGCACAAGTGTGTGAAATTAGAAATAGCCAGATTTAGTGTCAGTGATAAAACATTTCTTTTATTAACGATAACTATGATACATTATCAACCGTCCACCTAAACAGATGTAAGACTTGATAAGTTGATACGTGTAAATAATGATGTCATTATGTGATGTTGCATTAATTAGATAATAGTTATGGTGCAGATTTTAAACTTCAGTCATTCATCTAGGATCATCAAACAGTCTCAAATAAGTCATTTAACATTATAAAATGATGGATGTTAGTGTTGGGTTGTGTGTCAATGTAAATTTTTGTGATTATGGATACCAACATGTGTTTAATCTGCAAACAAGTTATATTAGTTGGTGTTGGCCCACATGACGCATTGACAAGTCCCATCTTTTGAAAATTGTCAATAAAATATTTATTTTTCCCATACTTAACGATAGATTAGCCAAAAAAATATTTTTTTTTTCAAAAGGCACATAAAATTCGCTAGCACAAATTTTTTTTTTCCCTTCAACAAAAAAACATTCACCTCATATATTATAATGTATTTAATTCGAAAGAAAAAAATTCGCCTCACACAATATATATTTTCCCCACATTAATGTATTATTCGCCAGAATTTTATGAAATTTTCATCAGGCAGCGAAAAAATTGCCTTCGCCTTTATATTATTTTCCTAATTTGAAAAAAAATTCACCATCGTCAAGAAAATCTTTCCCCTACATTAATGTGCGATTCGCTAGGATTTTACACTTTTTCCTAGGAGGGGGTTTCTTAAATTTATTCCTGCAGTGATTGTGTACCGATGGTTCAAAAAATGTTTCCCTTGTATACTAATGGCAAAATATGATCATCAAAAACTTTGATTGAAATTTTTTGGCACGATAATACTAGAGTATCACTTAATGCCAAAGATGTTTTTAAATTAAGAGTCGACTCAAAAATTCGTGATCCACATCCAAAAAACCTTTTGTATATGACTCAAACTCAATTGTATAAATTTTTTTTTGATGTTAAGGTGTTAAGTATTAGTATTAGTCAAAGATATTTTGAAAAATGTAAACCATGGTATGTAAGCATTAACAAGGAAAGAGTCACTTTTTGTTGCAAAACTCATGTTTAATTTTGTTATCATTATGATGTATTTCCATCTATACGTTCTACCATGCATACTAATGAAATGTTGCACGAATGTGGTATTAATATACCACCTCAAACTATAGAGGAGTTTATATTATGTTTATTTTGTAACCCACCTAATGAGCATTTTTTTTCTTTTGAAAGCATGTGTTTCTGGTGTATGTGATGTATGTGGAGATCTTGAATTATTAGATGAATGTTTGCATGAAAATATTTCAATCTATTTTGGACATCAATTAATTGATGTAAACAAATTTAAAACTATTGAGTATCCATTCAAGGACGGAAAGGTTGGAAAACATTGCTATCTCATTATTAAAAACATTAGTGTTGATGTGTATTTATGAATCAATTCAAGAGTAAGGTTGTACCTAAATATATGAAACACTCTCAAAATGCTAGATAGCTTGATGGACAGTTTCACATATGCAAGAATACATTTCCGATTGGTAGTATACTTTCAGTCATTGAGTTTGTAGAGAACTACATGCATGTACCACAAGATGTGATCCAATCGCAATATTATAATTCAGTGCAAGTAACAATTTTTGTTCATATTGTCTATAGGAATGCACTTGATAATACATAAGAGGATCAATTTTTTTTGAGAGAGTATCATTTCTATATGAGTGATAATAAATTACATTCATCAGAGTTTGGCTAGTATTGCTTTAAGACCTTTTATTATAATTTAAGAGAGAGATATTCATATAACACAATATCTAATATGGTCAAATAATTACACAGGAAAATTCAAGAATGCTAGAATATTTTATTGGTTGACTAGAACACATAATAAAATTAATATCCATCATATATGGAGTTTTTTTGAGGTTGGACATAGTAAAGGATAAAACGATGGTGTCGTTGCATGTGTTAAGAGAGCCCTTTGTAGAGACAAACTCAAATTTGAGGAAAAATAAAAATTTAAAGATGCATGTGCAATTGTTTAATAGTATAAAAAAAGTTTGTCTACAGGATCAAGTCATACATCTACAATCAGACATTTCTTTTGGCTAGTTGAAAATAATAATATCCTTTCAAGATATGATTTTGATTAAATCAGCGGGTCAGTTGAATGGCATTCATTTAGGAGTTCTAATTCTAACACTTGGACTATATGGACTAGGGAGCTTGCATGTTTTTTTCAATTTTGTGTTGAAGGTGAAAGGGAAGAATGCAAGAGTATGGAATGGGTTGAAGAATGGAAACATAAATCATTAACACCTAGTGAGACACATGATCATGATAACATAAGAAATGAAGACCTAAATCATGCATTTGCATCAAAAGATTATAATCGTGTTTCAGACCTCATACAACCTGGTAATTTAATTCAATTTCTTGTAAAACTTTAAATTATATTATTAATGTATGTCATATAATTTATTATTGTATTTGAATCAAGACTCTAAGAATTTTTAATTTTACACATGTACTTAATTTTGTTTTGCAGGACATGTGGATGTTGTTGTTGCACCCGAGGATAATGAAGAGAAGACCGATTATTAGCTAGCTTGATGTCTAGAAACTAAGAAAATTTTGATATGTCATGAAGTAGATGATGATGGTTTTTAGTATCCAATTGGGTCTTTTGTGATTGTTGGTACATGGCTACGCAAATACCTAAGAAGAAGGAATGGTTTTCCAACTCTTGAAGACTACCAATCAGAAAAGAAGGCTATACACTATTCCCATTTGGTAGTGGAAAAAAATATCAAATTGAAAAGATACAAAGGGAGACCTAGTAATAAAATATTATGTACACTTTCAAAGGAAGAGTATGAGGCAATTGTAGATGCATTGCAGAAAAGAGAGGATGTTGATGGTACATTAGGTTGAATTAAATTTATACATGTAAGTTTTTTTTAATTATTTTATTTTTTATACGTAGTTCTATATGTAGATGTATTCTTTCAAGTCTCATATGTAGAGCTAATTACTTTGGTTTTGAGGTGAAAAGTACAACTAGACAACATAGATGTCAACCAACTTGTGCATTTTACAACTTTTGGCTAATCAAAGTTGTAAAACTAGGTGAGTTCAATTCCTTTAATTAACTTTTAGATCCTAGATTTATATTTTCAACATAAATGATAATTGACAAGTTAAATGATCTTTACATTTAAATGCATATTTTCTAACATTTCAACATTCATTTTTATGATGCAGGACCTCTAGAAGAACATAGACATGAACTATTTATGCAGTTCCATGGACACTTGTATTCGTCCAATTTTGGTTTTATAAAACACATGAGTTCACTTCTATTCATCCAATTTTATTTTAAATATAAATTTAATGCATAGTTGTATAGTCCTATGTTCACTAATGGATAATGATATAGTTATTTTTACATCCATATTTCATAGTTGAAATTAATATGTCATGGTTAGATAGATGATTTTTTGTTATAGTTAATCTTGAAGTCAATATTAGTTACATCTATATTGTTTCATGTCAATTATATAATAAGTTATATGATTAATGATAGTTTTAAAATCAATTTATCTTGTCAATTACATGAATAAATAGCTACTATTAATGATTAAGTTACAATTGATATTTAGATAAACTCGTATATCTAGATTCAAACCATTATTTAAAAAAACCATGAAATAGGATTTAAAAAGTTCATGAATAAGATAAATAATATAGCAAGGCTTGCAATAATATGTATCATAATACACATCATATCAACTCATGGTATATATAATCACACAACAAAGTACCAATCTAACAATAAGTCCAAATAATATGATAACAAGTCCTGATAACACAAGTCCAAATAACATGATAATAAGTCCCAATAACATGTATAACGTGCATGCCGTTATAAAATGTCCATCATATAATAACATAACAAGGTCTAGCATGTGACAAAAAGGACTGAAATAATGTATATAACACATATAATCTAACTCTACTCGTCGAGCTGATCTGGAGTCCTCTTCACTCCACGTGAAGGTGAGTGGGATGCACCGTTGTGTTCTATGTTCTCCTGAGTGTCATTGTCCTCCTATACATTTTTAAAAGATTGCATCAGAATAATATGTGTGTTGAATTCAAATGACTTGCATAATTCACTTAAAAATTAAAATTAATATTAATGAACATTTAAAATTTTACCACGCGTCCATACTCATTAATTCCCTCCATGGAATAAGGAGATCCTCTCTCGGCAACACCAAAAGTGGATGCAATCAAGTCCTGTAAAAAAGAGCGAAATAATGTACACTTCAAATGACTTGTATAATTCACTTAAAGAGTAAAATTAATATTAATGAACATTTAAAATTTTACCATACGTCCATGCTTAGTAATTCCCTCAGTGGGTTAAGGAGGTCCTCTCTCAGCAACATCAAAAGTTGATGTAGTCAAGTCCTGTAAAAAAGAGTGAATGCATGTATAATTCAAATGATTTGCATAATTCACTTAAAAAATAAAATTAACATTAATAAATATTTAAAATTTTACCATGTGTCTTTCCTCAGTAATGCCCTCAGTGGGACAATGAGGTCCTCTCTCGAAAACATTAAAAGTGGATGTAGTCAAGTCCTATAAAAACAAACATTACAAAATTTTGATAATCCTGGTATAAAAGATAGATACACAATACACAATGAAAATTTATTTTTTTAATCACGACCTCAAAGGACAATGCCGATAGTTGCATTTGGCTTAATCATGTACCCATACCAAGATTCATATTGGTGTCAACCTAAACAACATATACAAAGCATGCATCAAACTTGTATATACATAAAATTTAAAGTATATAACTTGACTATAAATTTATCGAACAAAAGAATTTATATTAGATGTATGATGCATAGCTAACATAACTGATGAGTTAGGATGTAAATGAGATGCAACATGAGACAATCCAAAATATTACAAGTACAAACAAATAAGCACAAATAAAAGTTTTACATAAACTAGTAGGAATATAAGCACTTAAAATTAATGAATGAAAAACATACTTGGGGTATATGAGGCTAAGTCTCAGTGACCGGTATGGCAGAGCATGAAGAATTTCCAACCTAAATATTACATGAAGTACCCTACAAAATTACAAAAAATATATCAAACACACTATCAATTTAAGTTTTAATTATTTAATTTACATGTACTTAAATGTATCTAGATCAAAGTGCATACCGTGAATGGGTGGTTGACATCTCGAGGTGTGGAGGTGATATGATGACAGTCACTGAATGAATTAGTGTCAACCCTCATCTATTCACCAAAAAATACAAATGTTATGGTTGATACATGTGTATAAATATAGAATTTAATATTGCACTCTAAATTATAATTAAATTTACCTCTACAGGATGATCATCATCTGCATAGAGAAAATCAACATATGATGCGATCTCATCTCCAACATCACACGTGTGCCACCATTAGCATCATCATATCCACCATGGGAAGCACCATCACTATCAGGCTCACTCTGGGGACCCCTACATATACCCCCTCTACTCATGTAAACATGTGCTATGCTAGGGGCAACCCTTGCCTGGGTCAACTGCTCTAACAAATTGCTCGAAAGGGCACTCAATGAACCAAGAGCTGACTGCACTGTTTGATGATGGATAGGTGCAGGAACTACTAGAGGGAAGAGGAACAAGGGGATCATTACACACATAACTTCTAGTTCTATAACTTAATTTGGCCCCTACCTTGTTATGTGACATACCTTGACCAACCCCCTAGAATTCTCTCAAATCAAAGTAATTGGGTTTCCTACCCAATTCAAATTTAGCCCATAATTTTTCCAAAAAATATACGGGGACCTCATGATTAGCATGTGGTGGATGGTAAAACATCATCCACCACCGCTCCAAAAAATTGTCAGCTCTCTATGGGTGCTGACACCATCTAATAGATGTGTGTTGCTTCTTGCCAACTATCTCCTCACCCATTTTAGGGTTCACAAAATTTAATGTTTCATATCATTTTTCATACTTTTTAAATCATTCACCTCTTTATAAGAGAGGTCGTCAGCATAATAAGCATGCTTGGAGTCCCTCCATGACTGAAAAATATCTAGCTTAGAGTCTAATGAATGTACCGAATCTAGAATGCCTTCCATGCTATCAGCAAGATGTAGTAGCTGGGGAGGTAGATGAGGATCATATCTAATGATATTAATGTTAATTTCTCCTAGTATTCTCCCTCAGCTCTGTAGGTGGAGGTGGAGGTGGAGGTGGAGGGGGTGGAGGTGACGGTGGAGGGGGTGGAGGTGTCTGATGTCCTAAGAGGTCATTAATGTCAAAATCACCCATGGATATATATAATATGCATATGTATACAAATAAGAAAATTTACAATTACTATATAATTTACATTTTACTTTACAAAGAAAGGCTTATAATTAAATACAACATTATTTAGAAATATAAATTTAAATACACGAGAGAGAGAGAGAGAGAGAGAGAGAGAGAGAGAGAGAGAGAGAGAGAGAGAGAGAGAGAGAGAGAGAGAGAGAGAGAGAGAGAGATATNAGAGAGAGAGAGAGAGAGAGAGAGAGAGAGAGAGAGAGAGAGAGAGATTTATTAAATTTTTTATTTTCTACCTAGGGTTTTAAGTTTCAACAATTTTTTTTTTTGTTTTCTACCAAGGGTTTTAAGTTTGAACACTTTTTTTTTTGTTTTCTACCTAGGGTTTTAAGTTTTAGCATTTTTTTTTGTTTTCTACCTAGGGTTTTAAGTTTTCACATTTTTTTTATTTTCTACAATAACTTACAAAGTAAATTAAAAAATAAATAAATTTGTATTAAATATAAAATATAATTTATTTATATGCTAAATTAAAAAAAATAATTAAACTTTAAAATTACTTGTCTAACTATTAAAAAATAATAATAAACTATAATTTTTAATGAGAAACATAATACAAAATAAATAATAATAATAATTTAAAACAATGGTATGTACCTGGAATTAGGGAAAAAAATGGTGAGGGGGTTGGCGGTAGCAATGAAAATAGACACTCATTTGTTGAAAATGTGATCCTGTTTTGCAAGTTGTAAAACTGACTGACAAAATGGTTAAAAAGCCAAAATAAATATATTTACAAAATAGGCACCTATTTTTTACAAAACGGGCACCCATTTTTTTAAAAATTGGGTGCCCGTTTAGCTTAGGGCACCTGAACCTAAATGGGCACCCATTTTATAAATGAGTGTTCATTTTATATTTACGGCTCGGGCACCGAAAGCGTAATGGGCACTCGTTTTGTCAAAAATGGGTGCCCGTTTCTTGTGCCAAATTTTTTTGGCCATGAACTTCCTTGGAATTGACACCCAACTTCGTGCATTTGCCCGAAAAGGTCTTCAAGAGTAGTAGATTTTGTCACACGGATTTGAGGCCCAAAATGCCCCGAAGACCTCTTAAAACAAAAAATATTAAAGCATAGAAAAAAAAACCCAAAAGACCATTAAAAACATAGAATTTTGAGCTCACTGGACTTTTCAAACTTTCGGACCTTCGCAGTTCGAATGGATCCTAGACTGCAAAATTCTGAAACCCGATTTTGTGGCTTGCGAAAAAAAAGTAGAGTTTCAGAGCGTTCTATCACTTTTGGAGTTCCAGAGGTTGAAACTCTGATTACCATGAAGGTGCAAGGATTAGCTGAGCCTGAGTCATTTGCAAGGTGTTCTTTTCAGAGTTTCGAAGTCCAAAAGTCCAAAAACACGAAACTCATGCCTTAGTCAATTTGAAGGATGTGGGAGGTAAAGTTTGGGCTTTCAAGGTTGCGAAGGTCCTAGTAACCCCACATCTCTGATAGTCCAAAAGGGGAAAAAATGACTAAGTCCAAAGAGGAATTCAACAAAAATTAACAAAAACTAAACCTAAAGCTGACCTTAGAAGCAATAAAAAGAAAAACAAAGGGAGGAAGGAAGACGTAAACGGAAACAAAAACTGGCATCCAACTATCGAGAACACACCTAGGGAGCACAATATGAATCATGGGGTACCTAGCCAGGTTTACCCGAAGGACTCTAAACCACCAAAAAGGTTGAAAGACCCAAAAAATGGGTCCCCATTAGGCCAAGTGGAAAAAATGGGGCGTCTGTTTAGGAACGACAATAGTAATCACTTTAGTATTTTAAAATATTTTAGCCTATTGTTTAGAATTTTTTTATGGTCTCTCACCACTCTATCGATCTTATTACTCTTTTAAATTATCCAAACTATATATTGGGTCCATTTTTATCTTGAATCAAAGTGGGGAGTATTTTAAAGGCACACTATAACTATTTTGAAAAGGTAGAGGAGTGAATGTCGAAACCCACCAATGTTTTTAAGAAAAACACAACCAACAATTAAAAGTAGTTTCATTTTTGATCGAGAAGAAACATGGAAACATTAAAGTACACATAACTCTCAAATTCATAATAATAAATATATCAACAAATGGAAGACAAAGAGAGAACATAGAAATTATTAAAGTTTAATAAACTATAACTACATTTTTACACAATTAGAATTAAATGAGAAACATGATGGCTTCAAATATAAAATTTCCTCAAATTACATTTTAAAATGCTATCAATAAAAGCCTAGAAAAATTGTTGGATGGTACTAGTTAAAATTGTGAATTGGAAAAATAATTAAAATGCACTTAACAACAACTACAAAGACAATGAGCACCATAAAGAATGGAAAGACAATAGTTTTTAATGGGGGAATTCAAAGATTCAAGATGGAAGGTAGGTCTTTTTTAATAAGGTCTATAAGCATTAATGTGTTAAGTTTTCTTTAATTTCTCATTCATTGGAGTAGAGGTTCTATTATACATTGCATATGATTTTCACTATCATAGGATGTATGTGTTTGCTACTATATGTGTATTTTTTGAGGGAGGTAATTTTCATAGGGAAACTCTAGTCTTTATCAATTAGATTTTGTTACTATAAAAAGGTCACAATAGTTACGTATAAGATATTAAGATCAAAGTTCATGAAATGGGCTAAAAAAATGATTGATGATCTTTAAGATAGTGTAGCAAAAGCTTCTATAAAGACAAAAAAATGATATAATCTAGTCATAGAGCTATTAGAAAGATTAGATCTATTACAATGCATAAGTACAACATCACAAAGGCATAGTGCAAGGCATTAAAGCTGTTCTAGAATAGAGATACAGATATTGAGTGTGCTCTTTAAGAAGGCAAGAAGAGTGTCATGAAAAATTTGAGAACTTAGTGCCAATCCTTATGAAAAGATAATGAGAAAACTGGTGTCAAAGCATTAGATGGAGGATTAGATCATAAAATATAATTGTAGTAAAGATTCATAACAACATATTTTTAAATTTGTTGTTATTATGATGCAAATAACATTTATATTAAAGAGATATAGTGTTATAATGCATGAAAATAGTGACAAACAATGATAAAATAACTAATATAGCATGGAAAATTATAAAGTGTATCACCAAGACAATAGACATGCATGCATCACAGCAAATCGTTATTACAAAGGCATAAAGTCTCAAGTAAAGACCAATAAAGAATAAGGTATATAGAAGAAGTGGAAAGGTCAAAGAAAAGAAGGTACGAAAAGAAGGTGGAGAAGGCTACATGAAGAAAAATAAAGAAGATGATAAAAGTCAATAATAAATAATATTAGAGTAGATATAATGTAAGTAGTGACATGTCATTGCCATAACAGTGGAGATATGTTATAGTATAATGAAGAAGAACTGAGACACTGATCAAATTTTGCATTAGAGATTAGGATCAAAGTAAAACAATAGTGATTTTTTATAAAGAGAACCTGTTCAATGAAGATTGACAGATTCTTGTATAAGAGAAAAATACTATTTTAGAGTTCAAGATGCAAAGCCTTCCAATCTACTATAGGTAGTCTTAAGAAATACATGTCATGGATCTAAGAGATCAACCTCGTCAAAAATATTATATGACAGTAAAAGTATAGTTTCAAGGAATTCCTACAACAGTTAGGACAAAGGCACGGGAATGAACACCAAAAACATAATATTTGATGAAGTAAAAATGAATATGTAAGTTAGCACTGATTAGAATCTACCCAAGGGTAGTGACAAGAAGAAATGCTACTGCAAAGAGGCCAAAGGTGACATCCCCTACCTTAGAGTTGTCAAAAGGTTTATAATTGTACTAATGAATGATACAATGACTTCAAAAAGTATAAAATAATGATACATGTATGGAAAATGTGCCTACTAGTTGGTGAACTTCACTTTGATGAAGGTGATAGGTAAAGATTCCTAGTCTTTTATATAGTCATGAATGAAAAACAAACCATTATCATATGGAAAAAATTAGGGCACTTTTGTCTCAGACTAGGAATTTATAAAGAAGGACAAAATCTAAAAGTAAGACAAAGGTCACTATTAGTAGAGATATAAGAGGGAAATTATGCAAATAAGAGGAAACTAAAAAGGGGTTTGTGATAGTGAATATATAACTAAGATAATCAAACATGAAGAGTGGTAAGAAGTGACAAGACACAGTACATATACAAAGCGCAATGTTCTTAAAGGTTGAATACCACCATTAAATAATACATATATGAATTCATCATGAATGTCATGAAAGATTACAATGCACTCTTATTAGGAGAAAATAATGGACAGTCATATAAGTTTTAGGGATCTTGCAAGCTGTCCTAATTAGGTTTCAATGATAGGACAACTCAAAGCTAAACAACCCCTAGAATAATATATCATCTTGAGTTCAAGCCACATATGAAGGATTTTGTAACCTATTCAAGTGTAGTTGAGGAACTAAAAAGAGGATTTTTTTTATGACAAGGAATGTAATGTATTTGAAAAAATTCTTCAAAGGAAATGTGGCTCCCAATAATGGTAGCCCTTTCTCCTCCACATGAGTTTTTCACAGAAAAGAAATGGCTATCCTTCCAAGCCATATTTTTTTATAGGCTAAATATTTCCAATATCCACTTGTTAGGCTAGAATATACAGAAGAGGATTTTGGGTTGTATTGCAAGCTACTTGACCTAAAGAATTATATTTTATAGCTCCAAATTTTGCATTATCAAAAGCTTTACAGGTATTAAAACAATATCCCTTTATATGCACCACTCCATAATCCATGGACTCTTATAATTACCTAGAAATTTCAAATTAATAAGGCCCCGTTTGTTTCTAGGTATTGACTAGGAATTGGCATACCCGCATGCTGGTATTGTCGAATTCAGTGTTTGGTTCTAAAATGAAAAATAGGAATAGGGTTATGCGAATTCTAAATTTGGGTCTTTTTGAGCATTCCACAATTCCCCCTCAAGACCTGGAATTGGAATT
>MU225865.1:2661122-2683290 GCA_018584345.1 Thuja plicata | reverse complement strand
AAGGGGGGGTGTTAGAGTAGTCTAGTATAGCTAATAATTAAATCATTTAATTATTAGTCTATCTACTCTTTGCTTAAGTTATACTTAGGTAGCTTTCTATTTCTTTAGGGTTTCCCTTTTAGGGTTTTGGTATCCTTTTATAAGGACTCACCACTTTGTATTTCATTAAGGAGATTGTAATTTGTAATTCATTATTGTTGAATATAGAAGCTTTTTCTGTCAACATGGATTTCCAGTCTCTGGCTTTTTGGCCGCCATAGTTTCTCTTCTCTTCTTGTCTGTTTCTTACTTCTACTTGTGACATATGTGCATGCAGGTGATCTTGGGTAGATTTGCATTTATCAAATCCAACATATATATATATATATATATATATCTGTGTGTGTGTGTGTGTGTGGGAATGTGAGGGGGTGGAAATATGGGGTGTGTGGCCTCCTAATCCAAGATAAAGAGATCCCAATTAATTAACTAAAAGGAGATGATCAATGGAAAAAGGAATCAACTTATTATGGATAGAGAGGGAAAGTGACACAAGGAGAAAGGATGATGGGGCCTAGGGCACACCCAAAACCATTCAACTTGTGGAAAAAATGTGGAATTAACACAACAACACAGTGAGAGAAGAGAAATGTAGAGGTCCTTCTTACTAATTCATCAAACTCATTACATGTTAGGCTGTAAGGCCTTCCTGGTTACGACCATATACAAGAAATGTATTACAATTAGATCTTCTTACATAGAGATCTCATATCTTCAATATCTTAACATTTGCATTCTTGCTCTAAGACTTGCTACAAAACTAAGAACATACAAAAGAATATATACAAGAGTCCACCAAAGAGGCTGGTGCTCAAAACCATAGGAGAGACCTAGATTTAGGTCCACACGGATCCCAAAGATAGACCCCAAATAAATCCAGCCACAAAAATTAAAAGAAGAAGTTGGCCAATAGCTCCAACTTCTAACTAAACCAACTCGGCAAAGCGTGACCGAGCAACAGAGCACTCAGCCAAAGAAGACCCGAGCAACAGGGACAAGCATGACCGAGCAACTTGGAAAGCATGCCGAGCAATAGGAACCCAACAACAGAGAACAAGCTAAGGAATGAAAGTAAACATATTTTTGATTGAGTAGGATTTCCAAGAACCCAAGATGCTCTTGCATCAGACACCTGGGGTTTAAAAGAAATGATTCCCCGAACCATGTATCAGGTCCAAACTAAAATGAATCCAACTTAGATTGATAAATCCAAGATGAGTCCTCAATCAGTCTATTTTTCCACTTTACCATATACTCCATGTATTATTTTCCTCTTGTGCTTCTGCCAACTCTTTGTCTCAAGATCTTCTCAACTTCCTCTATCTACTTCTTAGGATAATCACTTGGTACTGTTACTTCTTCATTAGGTTCATGATATTCATACAAGTCTGAAATATTGAATATAGGTGATATATCTATGTCATCAGGTAATTCAACTTCATAAGCATTTCCACTGTCAAATCTTCTCACTATTTTACAAGGGCCAAATTTATTCATCTTCAGTTTACCATATGTTCCAACAGGAAATCTACCTTTCTTTAGATGAAGCATTACAAAATCACCAACTTCAAATGTTTTATGTCTTTTTGATCTGTCTGCATCATCTTTGTATTTCTAATTGCTTTTCTCCAGCTTCTGCTTCACATCTTCATGCAATGTCTTCATAAATTCTGCAAATTCCTCTACTTCAACACTTCTTTTCTCTTCACCAACAATGTCTCTTAAATCTGATATACCTCTAGGTTGTGTGCCATGAACAATCTCAAAGGTTTTCTTTCTAGTACTTCTGTTTACTAAACTGTTGTATGCAAATTCTGCTTGTGCCAATGTCAAATCCCAATTGCTTGGTGTGTCTCCAACTAAACATCTCAACAGGTTACCCAAACTTCTGTTCACAACTTCTGTTTGTTCATCAGTCTGTGGATGAAATGTAGAACTATATTTCAACTCAGTATCCAACTTCTTCCAAAGTGTTCTCTAAAAATAGCTTACAAAATTACTGTCTCTGTTAGGGATGATACTTCTTGGTAATCCATGCAATCTGACAATCTCCTTAAAGAAAAGATCTGCTATGTGTACTGCATCTGATGTTTTCCTACATGGTATGAAATGTGTCACTTTAGAAAATCTATCCACAACTACAAATATGGAATCATTACCTCTTGTTGTCCTTGGTAAGAGAAGAACAAAATCCATGCTTATATCAGTCCAAGGTTTCTCAGGAACAAATATCAGTGTATACAAACCAATGTTCTGACTCACTCCCTTTGCAACTTGACAGACCCCACAACTTTTCACAAATTTCTGAACATCCTTATACAACTGAGGCCAAAAATACCTCTCCTTCAGCAAAATCAATGTTTTATCAATACCAAAATGTCCAGCCAATCCACTACTATGTTTCTCCATAATTAGTTTAGTTCTCATTAAACCTCTCAGTATACATAACTGAATACCTAAAAAAAACATATCTTCCTGAATGAAATAGTCTTCATACTTACTTGATTGATTTGAATTAGGTTCTCTGCACACTCTCCACTGTTCTGAAAAATCAGGATCATTTTCATACAAATGCTTCATGTCATCAAAGCCAAGAACTTCAATTCTCATTTCAATCAAAAAAGATCTTCTTCTACTCAATGCATCAACAACTCTATTAGAAACTCCATTCTTATGCTTAATCACAAATGTAAAGCTCTGCAAATAATCTACCCATTTCATATGTCTCTGATTTAGCTTATTCTGACTACCCAAATACTGTAAAGCCTTATGATCAGTATACAACACAAATTAATTTGGCATCAAATAATGTCTCCATTTCTTCATAGCTTGCACAATAGCATAGAACTCTTGATCATAGACAGAATATTTCCTCTTTGCATCATTCAACTTCTCACTAAAGAAAGCAACAGGTTTACCTTCTTGAGTCAACACAGCTCCAATTGCACTTCCACTTACATCACATTCCACTTGAAATACCTTATTGAAATTAGGTAAGGCTAGCATAGGTAATTCAACAACCTTCAACTTTAAAGCTTCAAAACTCTTATCAGCTCCATGTGTTCATTTGAACTCTCTTTTTTCACCTCTCACTGTTTCAGTCATAGCATTACAAATAGAACGAAAATTTCTAATAAAATTTGTGTAAAAACTTTCCAATCCATGAAATGATCTTACCTCAGTGACATTCTCAGGTGTAGGCCAACTCAGTATGGCTTCAACTTTCTTTGGATCCATCTTCAAACCATCAGCTAAAATCACAAAACATAAATACACAAGCTCTTCTTTCATGAAGGAATAAGTTTCTTCAGATTTATCAACAACTTTTCCTCTTTTAATCTCTGCAACACTTGTCTTATATGCATTAAATGCTCTTCTCTAGTCTTACTGAATATCAGAATATCATCTAAGTATACAATCACACATTTATTAAATAATTTCTTGAAAACCTCATTCATCAATCTCATAAATGTATTTGGTGCATTAGTTAAACCAAAAGGCATAACCAAACACTCATACAAACCTTCCTTTGTCTTGAAAGTAGTATTCCATTAATCACCTTTTCTGATTCTAATCTGATGATACCCACTCTTCAAATCAATTTTGGTAAAATACTTTGCTCCACTCAAACAATCCATTATATCATCCATCCTTGGTATAGGAAACCTATACTTTACTATGATTTTGTTTATTGCTCTAGAATCAGTGCACATTTTCCACTCTCTATTATTTTTAGGTGCCAACAGAGCAGGTATTGCACATGGGCTCAAACTTTCTCTGATTAAGCCTTTGTTCAACAATTCATGAACTTGTCGGTTAAGTTCTTCATTCTTGGTAGGTGTTAACCTATGTGGTGCCTTGTTTGGTAAACTAGCTCCAGGAATCAAATCCATACAATGACTGATATCTTTGATTGGTGGCAAACCATCAGGTACATTATTTGAAATGATTTCTTTGTATTCATTCAGCAACTTTTCAACTTCTATAGGTATGTAATCTTTTGCATTCTTACTTGGTTTTTTAGGAATCAAAGCATAACAAATATCATTTCTTTTCAGATCCTTAACAAATTGTCTACCTTCCATCAAACAAACTTTCACAGATGTACATAATTCACTAGCAGATTCCTCAATTAAAGGTAACAAAATTTGCTTCTTACCATCAACCCAAATAGAATATCTATTCAACCTTCCATCATGTATAACATGTCTATCATATTGCCAAGGTCTACCCAACAAGATATAACAACAATCCATTGGCATGATATCACTTAACACCTTATCATAGTACTTTCCAATTTTTCAGATTCACAAAACATTGTTCACTCACCATTAATGTGTGCTCATGTTTAACCCATGAGATCTGATAGGGCTTTGGATGATTCATCCTTTTCAACTACAATTTAGTAACCATCTCTTCAGATGCCAGATTCTCTGAGCTTCGATTGTCAACAATCACCTTCCAAACTTTGTCTGCAACTCTACATCTGGTTTTGAACAAAAATGTTTTGATCAGATCTTGCTTATCCTTCTCACTCCATAGTATCCTTCTAATTATGAGATTCTCAGGTTCATTCAATGACTCTTCTTGCACTAATGCATTTCTTCTACTGCTAACCTTCTTTCTTGCATGTGTACATTAAAAGGATTTGTGTCCTTCTTCACCATAATTGTAACAAGTTACTTGGAACCCTCTTCTGCTATATCTACCTCTGGAATAATTGCCTCTTCCTCGTTATGAATTTCCACCCTTCCATTTATTCTTTCCTTTGTCTTGAGATGTGTTTGAATTTGACTTGTCTAGTTTAGATCTGTTGTTTTCACTATTGGATCTACCTCTTCCTCTAGGAAATCTACCACCTCTACCTCTTTGTCTTTGTTCATACCCTATATTTAACTTGTCTTCAGCTTTTAGGGAAAATTGATATGCCTCATCAATGCCTTCCATCTTGACCAAATTGATTTCATCATGTATTGAACTCCTCAAGCCATTAAGATATCTTGCAATTATTTCCACTTCATCTCCAACATGTCCAGATTTGATGTCTAATTTATAGAATTCCTCAGTATAGTCTTTGACTGATTTGTCCTTCTACTTCAAACTTTGCATTCTCCGAACTAGGTTAATCTGGTAATCACAAGGAAGAAACTTGCCTTTCAATTTGTTCACCATTTTATCGCATACCTTGATTTTGTCTTTACCTTTCTTCTTTCTGCCCAATTGTAGATGTTCCCACCATAAGGATGCATGAACTTTCAATTTTGTGCTTGCAATATTGACCTTCTTATCTTCTACAACATTCTCATATTCATAATATTTTTCCATCTCAGTGATCCAGTCAATCAATTCATTAGAATCTAACTTTCCACTATACCCAGGAGGATTAAATTGAGGTTTGGACTTCAAACTTGTCAAAGCTCTTAGGAATATTTCCTCTTCTTGATCCATCACAGGTGCAGGTGTAGCTTCACATTGAACCTCTTCAAATTCATCATCACTAACATCCTCAAGATGTCTTCCTCTGTGTTGGGATGTCTCAAAAACTTCCAATATTGCAGCCATCTGTCTAAGCATATCAGCTAGACCTTGATCAACAATTTCTCTCCCATGAACCATCTTGAAACTCTCTACAATTGTAGGTCATATCGCAACCTGCCACCCTAAAAAAAAAAATCCTTAGAGTTTACAAGAAGGAACCACGGATCTCAACTCACTCTAATACCACCTAACACAAGGAGAAAGGATGATGGGGCCTAGGGCACACCCAAATCCATTCAACTTGCAGAAATAATGCAGAATTAACACAAAAACACAGTGAGAGAAGAGAAATGTAGAGATCCTTCTTATTAATTCATCAAACTTATTACATGCCAGGCTGTAAGGCCTTCCAAGAAATGTATTACAATTTGATCTTCTTACATAGAGATCTCAGATCTTCAATGTCTTAACATTTTCATTCTTTCTCTAAGAATTGCTACAAAACTAAGAACATACAAAAGAATATATACAAGAGTCCACCAAAGAGGTTGACTCTCAAAACCATAGGAGAGACCTAGATTTAGGTCCACACGGATCCCAAAGATGGACCCCAAATAAATCTAGCCATAAAAATTAAAAGAAGAAGTCAGCCAACAACTCCAACTTCCAACTAAAGAAACTCAGAAAAGAATGACCGAGCAACAGGGAAAAGCATGACTGAGCAACTCGGAAAGCATTCCGAGCAATAGGAATCGTGCAACAGAGAACAACCTAAGGAATGAAAGTAAACATATTTTTGGTTGAGAAGGATTGCCAAGAACCCAAGATGCTCCTGCATCAAAAAGGGGGTCTAATCTCTCAATTATAAAGTAAAACAATAGATTTGGATTTCTTAAACCTTACTTGAAATGAAAAATTTATCTTGTAATGTAGTAGATTTGGAAATACCTATTTTTTGATGTTGGTATCAGGTTTCTGTAAATTCTTCATTCAAATCTGGAACAGAAACACGGAGATAGAGAAAACCCAGAAATATTTTTCTTTTCTGAGCAAGGTCGACCTTGACCCAAATGTGGGGGTGCAATTGTACCCCAAAATGTTGACCTCAACTTGCAGTGCTCCAATGGAATTTATGTTCACAGATCCTGAAAGTTGGCTGAAAAGGGTATCCAAATCTGCTATGTAATTCACTATCCTATACCTGTACCTAGAAGAAAATGGTTTTTTTGTTGGGGAGGGGTTTGCCTTAGTCAAACCCTAATTTAGGAATTAACCTTGAAATCAATAATTGAAATGCAGAATGCTAGCAAGTAGTAAAAGTAGATCTAACAACAAAGCTATGATATTCAATAGATATGCAATTGTATTTCAAATGTAAACAAGTATGTTAATATGAAAGCTTAGACTCAACATTAGAAATCATAAATGTAAATCAAAACCTCCATGATTATATGCTTGGAATCCACCTTGAAGGAAGAATGAATGAATCTTGAGGATGCACAAAGGATCTTGAAGGAAGATCACACCACCATGATGGATAGATCTAGGGTTTGAATGATGAATCTTGAATGCTTGAACCAAATCCCTTCAAAGGCTTGAATTATTGAATCCTTGATCTTTAATGGAGAACTTGAATTCTTGAGAAGAAGGTAGAACAATGGATGCTTGAAAGTAGACGATAATAGATTTGCGTATATTCTTGTTCCTTTAAAATGAGAGGAGAAGGCTTCCTTATATACAAGTCTAGGGCACAAACTTCTAGAGAGGCCTACATAGGAGAATTAAATTTCAATTAGGCTTATACCCTATAGATGGACCTATATTAAATATAATTTAAGAGTCGTTACTTCAAAACCCGAAACAACTCACCTGGAAGCGGGAAAATGAACTTTTGAGTGTCCCCTGACAGCCGCCAATCTTTCCAATTTTGAAAATGGGGACCTGGGTCAAGGTTGAGGTCGACCCTGACCTAGGTCAGGGTCAAGGTTGACCTTGATGTAGGTCAAGGTCAAGGTTGACCTTGACCCAGGGGGTCAGGATCTCTGGAAAATGTGCTAGGTGGGGTAAACAATGCTCAGAGAGGCCCAATCAGGGTCCTAAATAGGCAAAGAAGCTGGAGAGGGTACATAAACAAAAGGACAACATGGTGGTGGCCCAAAACACCCCCTAAGGAGGGATAAACTATCTTAACATGGAAGTGCTTCCATTTTAAGATGATAATATTGAATTAAGTGTTTCTTGGTACATGTTTGATGATAGGAAGATTAGTTATTTTTGTGTCATTAATGTAAACTTCATGTTGTATTTGTTGACAATATTCATGATGTGCTACTAAGTATTTGTGCAGATGAATTCTATGTCGCAATAGGAATTGGAGTGTGTGATAGTGGTTGGAAATTAAGGGATGTCACTAGATGCATTCTTTATGATCACATATGTTGGGAATAAACATGGAGAAAATTATGTTTGATTGAAGAGAAAGAAGGCCAACAGAAGAAAAAATAGTGAATGTGTTGATTATACTATAAAATTGGTATGGATACAAATATTGTGATCATGATATGTTTATCTTGCATAGGATATGTGATTTATACCATCGTCACAAAAACATTTTAGTACCAAAATACATCATTTGAGTTGACAAAAGATCATTTTGTGCCTAATAGCTAAATGTTTAAACCAGTTTGAGTGTTTGGTAATAGATTGGTGTGTGGGGATGATGTGATTGGATGCAGTGGATATTTTTGTGATCTAAGTGTCAAGGTGACATGGCATAAAATATTTTTAATGATTATTTTCTATTACATTACTCGAGGTGATTGGATTTAATCAAGTTTTGGAAGCGTGTAAAAGAAGTAAAAAAGGTTTGACTGTTCTTGATTCAAATCGAATGTGTGATAGATCTGAAGGCCAACACAAACTTGAAATTTTAATTAATAATTGGTATCATATTTTAGGTTTGAAGGATCGTGCGGGAAAGATTGTAATATATGTTTTGTAAGGTGGTTAAATTCCCTAATGGATATGTAATGAATATATATGTAAATCAATGCTTTATGCAAGGATAGGTCATGGATTCCAAGGTGCGGTCGAGTGAAAAGATAACATTATTAGAAAGAAACATAAGCATTGTGCTTAATTAGATTTGAATAAGAAGACTAGGTGTGCTATACCCAAATCATTGTACTTGTTGAATCCTAACAGGTTCTCAAGAAAACCCCTTACCTGGGTAGACTTTAACATGTCTGATTTATAAATCCTTTAACCAGATGACTCTTTAAATAGTGTTGAAATCCTTTAAAAGGGTTACTCCTAACAGTGTATAGCTCCTAATAGGGCCAGAGGTAAATCCCTTAACTGACTCACTCCTAACAAGGTCTTCTCCTAACCGGGCATCATTGTAAACTCCTAAAAGGGCTAGGCCTTTAACATGGCGCGTTTCAGAAGAGTGTAAATACTTGTGGGCATTAATTCCCAGCAAATTTTTTCCCTCTAACAAGGGTTTCCACAATAAAATTTTGGTGTTGCTTTGTTTCATGTTTGGATGGTTTCACTTGTCTTGTTGTTTATTGTAGCATAAGGTTTAAAGATGATGAATGTTGTTAATGTGTCAAGAATGAATTGTAAAAAGTTTAAGATTTGATAGATTACTAATTCATCCCTTCTCTCAATAATCTTAGACCTTAGATTATTAATAGAAAGGTTAGATATTATTTAGGATAAATACTTGGAAGGATATCCTCACATAATGGAGTTTATGAATGGAAATAATGCTATGGGGAAATGCTTGACTTTGTGGATATATATTTTGAGTACTATGGAGCTTCTTATTTAGGGATTGCATTGGTCACTTTGAATTGCTAGGAAGATGCATTTTTTGAATGATTGGCGGTTGGGTGATGCCCCTTTGAATTATTTTCTGGAGTTTTTTCTTTTCAAATATGTTTGTGTTAGACAGTTTGGATGATTTGTAGCTGACTACTTTCTTGACTCCTCATGGATTAATTTAATGGATGTGAACGCGAACCTCAGTCATCTTCACAATATCAAGACCCATGCCCACATACCAGGTTCTTTTATAGAAGATAAATTACTTTGGTTTCCTTCTGCGGATGGTACCTACTCTATCTCAATAGCCTTTCAGAAGCACATTAGACGCTCACTTCCTAGGCCTTTCTGTTCATTGGTGTGGAACTCGAATCTTCTTCCCAAATCAACATTTTCTTCTCACTTCAAGTTCAAAACAAAATTATCACTCTTGATAATCTTACCCAATCAATATTTTTTTATGTTTAAAGATAGAAGAAAATGTTTTCCATATCCTATTCACTTGTGGTTTTGCAAGAGAAATTTGGACATTCTTCTCTAGACATTGGTCCATATCTTGGGTCTTTCCAAATTTCTTTGCAAAATGTTGGTTGCAATCGAAATCACCTTGTCTAAATCATTCCTTTATCTCTCTTTGGGACCTTATGTTACCTCACATTTCTTGGGGTTTCTAGAAAGAGAGAAATAACAATGTGTTCAAAGACAAAATGTGTTCTGAGGAAGTTGTGGCTCATAAAATTTAGGCGACTATTAAGGACATTTTTAAGATCATCTATGATAAAAAAATTTGGCTCAGGTCCCCATTTTCTTACTTTTCTTATGGATTGCATCATTATTGATACTTGGAATTTATATTAGGTCATTACTAAACCATTTAAACAAAAGAAAAAGGTAAGGAAATATATAAGGTCGAAGCCTCCTCCTTGGGGATGGTTTAAGATTAACATTGATAGGGAAGTCAAAGTTAATCCTAGGCTTGCAGGTTATGGGGAATGGTCCATGATCACATAGGTATAGTTGTCTCGATGACAACACTCCCTTTGGGATTTCAAGAAAAACCATTTTTATATGGCTATTACTATCTATCTTGGATTTAAAATGTCTTGAGATTAAGGTCTAACTAAAGTATGGTTAGACAATGATTCCTTGAAAATACTTAATTGCATTAAGGGGGTCTCCCCCCAGTTTCATTATTAAGGCCATTATTAAGGATAGCTTAAATATTTAGAGGGTTTGAGGATTACATTATATCTCACATGTATGGTGAACAGAATTTTGTTGCAGATCACCTCGCCAACTTGGGTGTAAATTACGATCAAAGACTACATTTGGATAGAAATAATCAAATCCCAATGAGCTTGAAATTACTTCTTCATAATGATGAAAATGGGTGATGATTTATTACAAGTCTTAGAAATTATGCTCACATAGATGTTAGCGAACAAAGGCAGGATAGACTCTTTATTCCCATTATGGATGAATTTTTCTATTATTTTTGGCCTCCTTCTCTGTTTGGATTTCAAAGCTTTTGATACCAGAGCTATGGGGTGGACAAAAAATAATAGAGTTGATTGTTTATGATAGATGAAAGAAAATGCAACTGGGTTGGAGTGTTATTTATGAGGGGACTTACTTGTTACTTCAAAATACTTCATGGCATTGATACCCTTGTTAAGTTTAATCCTTTGATAAGGGCTAGAAGAATGATGTTCTTCATGTATACGGGTCAAAGTTGGTTATCAATGAGGATCTTCTCGCTAAAGTCTCTGATACCCTTATAGAGGGTAGACAAATTTATTGAGCTAAGAAGTCTACTAGCGAGGAGGTGGATATTTTCTTTCTTTCCTGTGAAAGAGAGAAGGATCACAAAAGAAATGATAGTCGAATTGAGATACTTTCCCTTACCAAGCCTTGGTTAGGCATCACTGAGGTAATAATGCACTACCTAACTTTATATGGGAAATTTGGGAGAATTTTCAATTACCATTTTATCATTCTAAACCATTTTTTCTATGATAAGTGCGTTTCCATCCTGTTTTATATGGATTCTTCACTCAATCATAGTATGAATTCCCATAGAAAGAAACACTCATCCCAAATCCTCTATGTGGTCCTTATTCTATTGATTATGACACATTCCAAAGCCCTTCATGTGGAAATATTCCCCCTCCCCCACCAAAACTAGAATTAAATTTAAGAAAAATATGAGGGTTCATCACGATGATATGGATTTTGAACATGTAGATGTTGATTCTCTTGGGGATGTGGTTTTTCATGTGTATGAACGAAACCCTAAGAAGACCTCCCATCCTGGAAATTATAAGTCCTCCTCTTGATGGAAAAAGGTTTTGTCCTCGGATGATGAGGACTCTGATTATACGCCCTCGATGGAGGTCATTCCTCACTCCCTAGATCTTATTGAGGGTAAGCATAAATTGAAGGCTATTTTTAGTGAGATTAAGAAGAAAGGAAAAATTCAAATATCTTTGCCCTCAAGTGATTGTCCCTTTTCCTTCCAAAATGAGGTCCCTTGTTTACCAAAATGACAATGAGGATAAGGGGTTTGATGAGGAAACTCTGATGAATATGGGAAAGGACACCCCACTGGACAAAGGTTCGTCTATATGTGATAAATCTTATGTTAATATTAGGATGAATAATATTGTGTAAGATAAGGAGGAGTTTTTTGGTTGGATTGTTTATGAGATCACTACTTTGAAAAATAGCTCGCCTTCCATTCAAAAGCTTGATAACATACTGGCTAGCAGTCGGTCTTTGGCTAAAGCATCAACGACCAAAAGAAAGATCATGAACAAAAAATTAAAATCCTAGAGGATACTATAAGATGGATTCATGAGAAATTGAATGTTGTTGTGGCTATCAGTAAGACGAATTTGAAAGATACCAGTGTGAGTCTAAAAAATTTAAATGAATAAGCTCTGGTGATTCATAATCTCTCAAAAGAAAATACTGCCTCTTGTTCCAATAATACTAGAATAATGAATATTTGCATAGAGGAGGACACGCGGGTGAAGAAGAGGAGCATAGATAGAAACAAGGAGAAGGATACTTAGGTAAAGACTGCCACCAATTCTTCCATGTCGAGACCTGCTACTAGATTGAGGAGTAAGACTAAGGTCTTTACCCCTTTAGATAGTATAGCTAGGACTGTCAAGGATATCAATGAAGATATTATTAAGAACAACAATCTAGTCAAGATGTTATAGGTTATTTTGGGATTGTTTTTTTGTCTATTTTTTCGCTATTTTTTTGGCTTCTGGATCCTGTCTGTTTGTATTATGGTAAATTATCTTTTGGACAGGTTGTCTATTTTTGGTTTGTAACTTGGGTTTCTAGTCCCTGTAAAACTAGTTTTCCTCTAATTAAAAATACTAGAGATTAATGAATCACAAATATTCAGGATATTTTTCTATACTTTTCTTATTTCCGCATAAAATTAACACACTTTGCAAATTATTCATATAAAATAAAAAATCAATCAGCCTTCCAACCAAACAATGCTTTTATAGAAAATTGTGAGAACAAGGAATACACGATAGGATACTAATTACTATATCACATGGAATCAAATGCCATAAGATTAATTAATTTCATTATTGCTTCCATTTGGATCTAGCGGAGTTGGAGTGTTTTATGAAGATATACATGTGGTTGGAGAACACTTAATTATATTGTAAATAAAATAATTACTCTTGAATTGCTTAATAACCTAGAGACTATGATATTATTGTCTAGTTTTATTTACAATTTTCTTGTATGTTCTGTTTAACTCATCTATAATGAAACTTATATCATTTAGATATCAAGGCGTGTGAATTGTAATAAAGAGCTATTGGGTTCAAATGTATAGAAAATAGAAATGAAAGAAGAATACAACTTTTTGTGTACTAGATATATCAATCTTAAAAAAATTGATGACACCAAACACAAGGTTTCTATTAAAATACGGGATGAAAGAATATTTCTTTGAAGAATGAAAATTAAAAAATAAGAAATAAATACAAAAAATTAATATGATAGAAAAACAATGTACAAATACAAGCTGTCAAAACTATATCTTCATGACCAAAATAGTGAATCTTTTCTTAAACATACTAATATGAAAATTAATACAATAATTCATAAATATGTAAACACACAATTATTAAAAGTAATGAAACTATTGAAAAAAAATCATCCATTAAAAATATTCAATAAATTATCATTAAAAAGTTACAAACAAAATGAGAAATTTAATGAAAATAAATTACAAAATTTGAACCAACATCAGAGTATTGAATAAAAAATATTGAATAAAAAACTCAAACAATTATCATTAAACAACCACAAGACAATAAAAAAAAATATAAAAGCTAATTAAAAAATTATATGAACTACCACAATACCATTATCACATCATTGACATTTAATGGACCACATCCACCATTTGTATATTTTATAAAGGCGAGCCTACTAATTATTAGATAGTAGAGATTAAAATTCGAGGTAAAAGTTTTCACATTTTGTAACACCAAAACATGAATTTTGACACTCACAAGACTTCATATTTCTACTATATTTATGAGAGTGAATGTGATGGTGTTGGGATTATGCATAGAAAATATTTCAATATAGTAAGATAATATAAGGTATACGTCCATGCTTGAAAACAGCATGTGATCGTTGGACGCATCTGAACGGAAAATTTGCATAAACTGGTCCAAATGTGAATTTTTTAATTGAATTAAGATGTATAACACTACTTTTCAAAGCTAATGTTGTAATAGTTGAATATTATATATTATTCTGAATTAAAATACATTAATTTAAACTGTATATTGTATATTAAAAAATTTCTGTCTACTACATTGCAAGCTGATGTTTTCTGTATTGAGTGTCGTATATATAACGTTGGCCTGCTATTTTAACTCTTTTGCTGGAGCTGTTCTAAGTTTGGTAATAATATATCCCTCTCAACCAGCCTGATACTATTTTTTTTATTCTTCCCCTTCTAGACTAAAATTTTATAAACATTTTCTATGTGACATTTTAACATATATATTCTTTCGGCAATTACACAGCACATACGTTATTTTAACTCTTTCCTTGTAATCTGCTTTATTTTATTTAAACAATGAATGTGCGTAGACTAAGCAATTACTAGTGGAATCTATTGTATTTTGCAATGCACCCAATTGTATTTGTTTAAACAAAAAATGATAAAAAGAAAGAAGAGAACAAGAAATAGCAAGCAAGAAAAACAGACAGAAGAGAAGGACTAAGGATCATTTTCAGATAGAAAGAAATTTAACACTGAAGATAATGATCAAGATGAACAGAAACCATGGATCGTCGCTGTGAACTGCTACAGATATGTCGCTGAGGGATAAAGATACTACGAAGTCTCACAGATTTAGAGTGACTCATGATAGACCAAAATAATCAAACAATATGATCATTTATTTTGCAGTGAATATGCTAAAATGATTCTTTCGCACCCAGAATATCCAATTAGATTCTTTCGGCTATTAAGGAACTTTGAAAGTAAACCACTTACATTATTGTTTTTGTCGCTGTTCATAAAATAAAAAATCATTAATTTTTGGTAGAGCTGTTCAACCGTTTTTAGCCATCTGTTTTGTTTTAATTGTTTATCTGTAGAATGATTTCTTTTATATTGTTCAATCCAATACAAAAATGAGTGTAAGGGAGCATCCGCGAAAAGAATTTTGATTGATACGTAAACTTACTTTCAGTTTTATGTCGATCACGATTTTAATTTTACCAAATATATGAAAGAGGATGTAACTATTGTGCTGTACACTGTCGACATTACATGAAGATATGACCACAAATCTGACCAGCATTATACTTTTATTCTATGTACTTTTTATGTCTCACATGTTTCATATAAAGGTTAAATATATAAGTGCTGGCATTTATTGTATTTACATCTACTTAGCATAATTTTATGTAACTTGAAGATTTATTTTGGTATTTATTCAGATATATTTATTATACTATAGTTATATTAGTTTTTCTATTATTTAGTAATAAATATGTATTATGTGTATTTGGACTGTACATTTTTTTCTATTAATACATCTATTTATTTTTATATATTTGATTTTAATCTTGATTTGATCATTTTTATGTTTCATATCATTTTTATACATGAGATTGACTCCATAATCACAATCATTTCTCCTAAAATAAAGAAATTAAGCTATTTTTTTGCTAAATTCGAAGTAATCATTTTCTACGAAGGGTTGACTTGATGGAGCTTTGGGGAATTTTGTGGTTGTCCTTTTCTAAAGGCATTCAATTGATTTTATTTGATCATTAGAAAGCTTCTTTCAAATGTCATTCACAAGGCAAACAATGACTTCAACTGGTACTCTGAAAGGAATATACATTTACAATTTTATTCTTGAAATATCTGGACAATTAAAATCTAATGCCTTTGATATTTTCTCAAAGTATTTTTTGAAACGGCCTAGAGAAACATGTCTTCTTTTAAACAAATATAAATTTACCAAATTTACTTTTAAACACAACCAAATTATAGATGAAAAAAAGGAGACAAAAAACAATAGACAAAGGTGAAGAAGGTTAACCAAATAGATGAAGCACAAGTATGAAATTATCAAATCCACATGAAAAAGGGATAAACATGAGAATGCACCCCAGCTACAAAAGTGTACATAATAGTTTACATTCAAATGTAGTACAAAAGAAAATAAATTATTTCTCATCCTAAGACATGAATTAGAGTTCAAGAAGAAGAAATGTTTTATTTTTTACTCATAAGATGATAATTTAGCTTAGTGACACATCATAATTGTGAGAACCAAGATTTATAAGAGATTAAAATGAAACACAATTCAATGAGAGAAAAATTGACTATTCAATAATGCAAATGAAGTGAGTACATATAGGTGTAAAAGCAGCCAAGTCCAACCATGAAAGGAGGAAATAATTGGAGTGGTGGAAAAAACACCCAAGAAACTAGGATGATTTGTCGAAATGAAATTGATATACCTCTGGTAGACTCATACATATATGGATGACTAATTAGGCTTAATAGCCTACGTATAATTAAATAAAATAAATACACTAACACCCCCCCGCCCAAGCATAACTTGGGAGGAAAAGATAAAAAATGAGTCCCAGCTAGAGCCTAATGAGGTATCCATGTATAATGAAATCTCTCATAAGAGGAGAAAGATAGAAAACCTAGTGGGAAAAAAATATCCTCCAAAAGAGAGATAAGATGCAATGACATGGACAAGTGAAGAAGAAGACGCGTGATAGATGAAGGCCACATTAGAACTCCCAAGACTACTTCTAGCACAATGTAAAATATTATGTCCCCATAGGAGAGATAGTAGAGAAGATCATATGAACCCCTCAAAGATATGAAGTGATGGACTTCGTGTAGTGCTAGTATATGCTCGACACTAGATGCTAAAGATGACCCATGAACACTAAAAAAAATCCCTCCCTTGGGAAGTAACAACACAAAAATAGTATGCAAAATTACTTCCCATTCCAGATAGGAATATGTAGGAAACAAGATGAATGTCTCTAAATGCTGCAGATAATCAAATTATTGAAATGATGCTAGTGTTGTCTTTGAATGATGCTCGAAGTTATCAAAGCCGATGTTGATGTGTGACAGATCATGTACCATGAAAGATTTTGGAATAAGGACCATGAATGTATGATGATGTCTAGACCAATGTGATTCTGATATTGTTGTAGATGAAGATAATTGAGTTGGATATTGTGACTCATGAATGTCTGCACAATCTTTCATGATAGGAGACGATGTAGGCGAGGTAAGAGCAATGTCCAAAGATGGAAATGGTGATGCAACTTCATGAAATTCATCACCAAATAGAAGACTAATGTCTTCAATGCTTTCATCCAAATCTGCAAGATAGGATACTACAAACAAAGATGATATGTCTGATAGATATGCATCCCAATGTTGTGCATCTAGTATAACAATATAAAATACCTGATGCAAAGAATCTATGGAACTCATAAATGAGTGAACAACAAATTCAAATGTAGCAACAAGTGATGGTGTTCCGCTAGATGACCAAGTGAGATTGGATGTTGTTACTGTATGAGTTGGAGCATCATGTAAGACATTACCATTATTGAGAAGATTTTTTTTCATTTCCTCAATTTGACGAAACCCGCATTCTTCTGTTGTATGTCTATACTTTCCACAATATCCACATTTGATTTTTCATTTATTAGGAGGATTCCACAGAATACTCGAATGAAAGGGATTATTTGTGAGAGATATGATCACTTTGAACCAACAAAATTAAAAGAAGAAAACACCAAGATTGCCCCTAGACTATTTGATTCCTCCCTTATTTTGGCACTTTATAGATGTGCTTTGTAACCAAACCCAAAAAAAACACTAAAAATGACACTTTATAGTGTGCTAGTGTGTTCGTTAGATTCCTAACAAAAAAACATGCACTTTTATAAAAGGAAAAAAAAAAAAAAATTTTTGAGTTCATAAGCAAAAGTTATAAGAAAATAAATTTTTCCCTCTTACATCATTAATCCACCTCTTAAAAATATCTTATGGTAAAAAAAAATTACTTCACCAAAAAATAATTTGTTAAAATAAAATAGATGGGCCAAAATTGAGCTCCGTGGGGTTGGAAAGAAGTATGGTTTAAAATCCCATGTTTCCAGGGAGGAACAAGAGCCGCTGCCATTTTTGCAGGGTCGTGTCGTTGTCCACCCACAATATTGTTTATTTCTCTATGGCCATGTCATTGTCGTCGGCTATTATGCGAGTTGATGCACAAACTGGCCGCAGACCACAAGGCTAAGCTCGACACACCTTGATGGGTGGTCTCATGGTGTATACGTGTAGACGGGCTGTCCAGCCGCATAGAGAAAGTATGACGCACATAGGGAATGCCTGAACAGATCATAGCGGAAAGGGATTTGATAACCACCTCAACGTGCACACACACAACCTTCCAAACTCTATGTTATGGCTTTCAAAACACATACACATACAACTTCAAAACCCTTGGTCGAATATAGGCTACTGGCTTCCAAAAAAAATATCAGATTTTCTCTGATATAATGTGAGAATCAAGATCTATAAGAGACTAAAATGAAATACAATACAATGAGAGAAAAAACAACTATTCAATAATGCAAATGAAGAGAGTACATCTTATGAAAAAGAAATCAAGTCTAATCACGAAAGGAGGAAAGAACTAGAATGATGGAAAAACCGTCTAAGAAATTAGGATGATGTTTCAAAATAAAATCAACACACCTCTAGTAGACTCATAAATGATGATGACTTGCATCAATAATTGTCATATATGTATGGACAATAAATGCAAAAAATAACATGGATTTTCCTCATAATTTATGCATATCATATTGATGATCTACATCCTCTGTCTTTTTTTTTCTGTCTTTTGGTGCATTTTGTCTGGAGCTTAGTTAGCGTGCATCATAATGATTCATTGAAAAAATAACGAATCATCCTTTTGCTAATTGCATTTATTTTGATAGAAATTAATATTTAATATTCTTATTTCTCTCTATCAATAACCATGACTCTTCACTTATTAATGTACATTATTTAATATTTATTTTATACCATTGAGTAGATTAGTCTAGATTTCAATGTTGAAAGTTAATTATCCTTTACATTTTTGTGAAGCTCATCTCACGTAACCTATTTCCCACCATTTTTTGTATATTATAATTTTAGTTTTTAATTTTATTATATCTTATTTTGATATTTTTCATTTTTCATTCTAATATATTAATAGGTTAGTTTTTAAGATATGGTGTTATTATTTATATGTATTATTATTCAGTCACCTTACTAACACACCAATATATTTGAGGGTCCTATTTTTATTCTTATGTTTGATAAATAGCTTCATATAAAATATGCTTTCCCTCATTTCAATATAACTTCTTAAAATCATGATTATTTTACTCATAAGTCAAGTATAAGTTTACAACCCTACTCAATTGTACATAGATAAAAATATTTTGAAACATTATACATTCTTTTGATTAGTAGTTTCTTGGTCAATGTTCTTCCATAACCAAATTCTCATTGTATATTAAAAATAGTTACGAATTAATCATGTGATCTTGCACAAACTAAATTCAGGATAACACCTATATTCATGATGTGAATAGAGGATAAAAATATTCATAACTTCTACTAAATTTATGAGTGATTGTGATACTTTTACTAAATTGACAAAAATTTGGCACTTATAAGACTTCATAACTTTTACCAAATTTATGAGAGTGATAGTGACACTGGTGGGATTATGTCCATAAAATATTAGCAATGTCGTAAGATAATATTAGGTTTACATGCATTTCTAGAAACTAAATGTGATCTGTCGATGAATAAATTCAAATCCAATAATCATATATTTAGTACAGTAAACTAAATTAAAATGCAATACAATAATAATTTAAAATACAATAATAGGCATCATAGTAAACTAAGAATAGCATTGAATTGAAGTGTGAATATTATATATTATTTTTAAATAATACATAATTTAAAGTTAAATTTTCTATTTGAACAGTTCTTACATGATCAAAGATTCTTTCATTTACTTAACAACCTAATATTGTTTCTTTATTCTTTGCTTCTTAAATAATTTTAAAAAAAAATATCTAATTTGACTATCATCCAACATGAATATTGATTATTTGTTCTACTCACATAATCCTCTGAAATAGTTAAGCCCTCTCATCAACATGCAAACTTAAATGAAAGATAAGACTAGAATAAAATGAAAAGATCATTATCATTTCTAAAGAAAAAGTGGCAAGCCACTATATTTACTAAGATATAAAAATATGGTTCAAGGGCTTTGGAGGAAAGAACCAGCAAGAAAACCTTCATTCCTCATCCATAATAGTACGATAAAAATAGCATAAGTAAACCCCAAAAATGACCCCATGGAGTCAATATGTACCCCTGATCGTATTACTGATTAGCCAAGTTTGATCCCAATATAAATTCAAGTTACATTGCTAAGGCCCCAAGCATAACCTCCATTAAATACCCAAGTACATGGAATTAAATGTAACACAAATCACCCACTAAAGAAACCAAAGGTTGCATGTTTTCCTTTGCAATATAATATTCCTGACATAAAGCATGCAAAACATATGAATGTTGGATATTGTGAACCGATGTGGGAACCAGGTGAATTTTTCACCAAACTAATGTATCCTTCTGAGATAACATTCCATACCTTCAGATTATTTGGAGCTGAATTAGGTAGCAGTCACATGTTATTTGATCAACATCAGTTTGCAAAAAAAAAGAATTACATCATCTTCAATATTCCACATTCCTCCACCCAAGTTTGGACATGTACATTGAAATCTGTGTATTGAGTGTATGACAAGCCTGTAATTCCTAGGAAAATACTCCATTACCAGCAACATGACTGAGGAGTGAGCTCATGAAAGAATGTGATATGTAGGTTTGTAAATCAGCATGGGAGGAGGGAGCCCAAGACAGGTTTGATTTTCTTATGACTACAATTGGATACATTTATGTCCTTCTATAGTCACCAATACCTGACAAGAAGAGACTTTGTCTCCCACAATTTCCATACTCCCATAACACAATTTAGGCTCCGTTTGGTTTCCGAAATTGGGGGAGAATCGGAAGCGCCACTTCCTCTTTTGGAGCAAATCCCCCGTTTGGTTTGTAAAAATGTAATTCCTGATTTAGCTTCAAAATCTGAATTTAGCTACAAAATGAGGGGCACCATCTTCCCACCCAATAGGTGGAATTCAATTTCAAATGCTGGTTATTTGTTTTTTAACCCAAATTTATAAATCCATCAGGTCCAGAATACCCTTTTGGGGATTGCATTGGAAATAGGGGTTACAGTGGCGGCATCCAAAATACGGTTTGGGGTTTGCGGTCGACACAATGGACTATCACTCAAAATAGTTAGATGACAATGCGTGAGTTGTAAAATTGGGTGTTGTGTTAACCATGGATGGATAATGTATTTTCAACTTGGAAGAAACTAGATTGCAACCATGTGGTTTACAGCAGCGGCATCCAAAATAGGGTTTTGGGTTTGCGGTCGACACAGCAGAGCGGTGGGTTTGTTATTATAGCGGTGGCATTGGGTTTGTTATTACAGCGGTGACATTCAAAATTGGTATGCCTTTGTTTTGTTGTTTCAAATAAGTTTCTATGTTTTGCATTTCCCATGATTGTGATTGTCATTATGTTGGCTTCTCAGAAGATTGTGATTATCATTAGGGTATGTGCAAGATCATGGGGGGCCAAAAAGTGGCAATGTGAAAAAAATCCACTTTTCACTCGTCCAAAAGCACATGAAAGCGCTTGTTGACTTTTTAGTAGGCCTGGGTGTCAGTACACCTAGGCAAACCTGACACCAAAGCACAAGCCTAATCGGGTACATGACATTTTTGGGTACCCAATTTTTTCAGGTACCTGAAAAAATCAGGTACCCGAAACCTTGTGGCATAAATCAAAAACCCGCGAGCCACTTTCCTCGTTTCTCTCAACGCTTTAGGTTTGGAAAACAGCTAGATATATCATATACATGATTTTTTCGGGTACCTGATTTCTCCAATAACAAATTTGACTCAGGAGTTTATCCAGTAAGTAAATTCTTGCTATGTTTGGACTAATTTTTTTCATTTTCATGTTAAATGTAGTTTTTTTGGTAAAAATGGGGTTTTGTATTGATTTTTTTAATAATATATGAAATCAATTTGAAATTTATAT
>MU225865.1:2574875-2593137 GCA_018584345.1 Thuja plicata | reverse complement strand
TGTTTGATAGCAATTTCAAGTCCTAAAAATAAGGCCTCATACTCTGTAGTATTATTAGTACACTGAAAAGACAGCAGAAATGAGTACTTAAAAGTTGTACCTGATGGGGATATCAATAATACTCCTGATCCTGATCCTTCTTTAGAGAAAGCACCATCAAAATACATTTTCCATATCCCATCTTGTAAAATTAATTCTTTGCTTAAAGAATCAACTTCCTGATCTTTGTTTTCATCCTGTTGCATTCTGAAATTTTCCATGTCTATTTCAATGCAACAGTTAATATGAGTACCCTCATACTTTTCTATCATGTGGGGAGTTCAGCTCTCTCTTGAAACATTGACATTCTTTTCAGCAATATTGAAAGTAACAAATGACAAATCATTTTGTATACTCCCTCCCATTGAGGCACTCCACTTTCTTGATAATAACATGCCATAATGAGGTGGTATATCAACCACAAGAACATTCATCGTCATCACTACATCAGGGCACAGTGCCAATCTGTAGGGCATGGCCTCAATGGTACCAATTACAGGGACTTCTCTGGAATCCATAGCTCTACACCTGCCATGAGGTGTGTCAACTTTTAAGCCCATTGCCTTCATGATTTCAACTGGCATGACTGTATTTGAAGCTCCTGAATCAATCATACAATTCTTGAGCACTTTATCATTGATTATTAATGAAAGGAAGAAAGGGTCCACCACCTTTGGGAAAGAAGTAGCATTCAAGAATATCTAAGGAATCTCAGATGTTAACATTTCATCCTCATTTCCCATAACAGGTGGTATCTCAGATACATCCACTAGGTTTTGAACCTTTATTGTAGGTACACTGTTTAATAATGACATCACCTTTTTCTTATGTTCTTTGATCCTCATCATTTCCATAAATGGTACTGTTATTCCTTGCATCCCCGTCCCTACATTTTGTGTGCAAAATTTTGGGTCTCCCTTTTTTCTTGCTTTGCCTGCTTTTGCTTGTGACTTTGCCTTGTCTTTCTTTCCCTTTCTGTTTTCTTTCTCCGGGGTTTTCTTCCCCGGTGTGTCGTTTTGCCGTTTGGTTTTCTCCTCCGGGACTCTGGTCCCGGAGGTTGTCTTTTGTCGGGAACTAGATTCTGGGCTCTGGGATTTTTCGCCATGATTTTCTTATGGACATCATCACGAGGATTCCCCAGACCCGGAGTCTGGAGTTTTGCCTGTCCGGAGATCACCGGAAGGAGGATTGCCTTTTACCGTGGGTATAAATAGAAATCATTTGTCATTTTCACGTTTACCGTGATTAAAACCTTCGAGCACTTAGAGCGAATTAAGAGCAATTTTAAAGAAATTAACAGAGCATTTGATGGAAGTTTATGGTAATCAGAGCTTAACAATTTTCAGTCACTCTCAGGCAAGCGCAGGTGCTCCGTGGTGGTGATTCTGACCTATTGACAACTTGAGCTGTTGCAGAGCTCGCGTGATAAATCCTTCCTTTCCTCTGCCTTCTGTGTTGTCAGGTTGGTGTTCCTGTTTTCCTCCTTGGCTTTCTTTGGTTTTTGTTTTCCTTTCGTTTGCTTGGTTTCATTTTGTCTCTGTCTTGTTCGATCTGTTTGTCCTCTGGTTTCGCCGCCCGTTGGTGGGTCGGCTCTGCCAGAGGGTTTTCCACCCTCTGCATAGAAGTTGTTTTACTATAAATAATGTAAAGTATGTAAATGGTGTATATTATGTGTAGGTTGTATATATTTGTTTCTGCCCTGTCTGGTTTTTCCCATGGGTGTCGTCTCCGTGTTGTATATTCATGTATATATGTATTATAGTTGTAAACCCCTATATATCTCCTTTTGTTCTCTGTATATACCCCTCGGCCTCGTGTATATCCTTCCAAGTAACTCGACAAGCTGGTTGAGTCGCCTTTGCTTCTGGTTTTCACCTTCGAACTCGCCTTCGAAGCAGAAAACCACCTGTTTGAAACCTGGCTCTCGGTCGGTTTCAAATAGGTAGTTTTCTCTCTCCTCCATCAAGGCTGTCAGAACCTCATTTACGTCCCATGTGTGCAATCAATTCTAGCCAAGTGGCTTTCCCTTTTTGTGCGTTCAGATAGTTGGCTCTGTCGTCATCTCCATCACATCTATTTAATGCCAATGCAAGTGGCGTCCACGTGGGTTCGACAACTTCCCTTTTCATATATCCCTGTCAACGGTCATTTCTCCGGGCTTCAGGCCTTTTTACCACCACACATCCGATGTCCTTCCCAAGTGTGATAAAATCCCTGGACCCAGATGTGTAATAAATATTCTTAAAGTCTGCGATGTGTCTTGCTTTTCGGGTATCTTTGCATAAAACTAACTTTTCAAGAAAGGCAAACATCACGGTGGTAAGATTTCTCGGACCCAAGAATAATTATTTTGATAAACATGTTCTGATGGTCGCTTTGTCTCGCAGCTTCCCAGACTTCGTCTTCTAAACATGTCTGAAGCGTCCGCATCATCTCCTCTCGAAAGTGCGGAACTACCAACCACAACAGAGACCATGGTAGTAGCAAAGTCAAAAATGGAGAAGGCCCTGGAAAAGCTGCCCCTCACCATGAAGTTTGTACAAGATAATGAGATTGTGGGCTCAAATATTGAGTCCAAGGTGAAACTACTAGCCGATGCCAATGTCGGGACTTGGCCAGAAATGCAGGCCCTCGTAAAGATAATGCACATCCAGTGACAGGCTGGAGACAAACTCGCAATCAACGTCGGGGGTTTCAGAATCCTCCGGGTAGCTTGCTTCCCATGCTCCATGCAATCTCCGGAGCTTGTCTTGACCCTGGCTGCCAACTATAACCCTTCTGTCTGGGCCGTCATGCTCGCAGCTGCGAAGCCCACGGGATACCCCACTCCACTGGTGTCCCTCGACCCGGCCACATTCCAAGTAGGCCTGGGTATTCCGCAATTTGAAAGATCCACGATGGTCACAAGGATCGACGCCTTGAAACAATTTACACAACTAGAAGATGCTGCCCAGGTGTACATGAATATCAACTGGCTCAAGTCCCCAAAGAGGGACCCAAAGAGAATGAAAATAGATATCACTCGCTCTGAATTCAAGGAGAGAATCCAAATGGGGATGATAGCATTAGCCCGGGTATTTGGGTAACCCTCTTCCTGGAGTTTGCCAAATGGATGTACTATTTCCTCCTTGGCATCTCCACTAAGGGAGAATTTTTTGACTGGGCGACAATAATCTCCAATCATGTCAACTCCCAGTTCCTGCAATTGAACGAGAAGAAGAAGTTCTACATGTCTTCTTATGTTTTCTGGGCCCTGGCCCAGCAGAGGCCCCATTCCAACGACCTACTTACAGATGGCGTTCTCAGGATTGGCCCGGGACAAAAAGCACCATGGGACTATTTCTCACAGATTCAATGGGAGGCCAGCTTCCCCAATTTCTACCGAGTAAATGATGCGTTCGTTTACTACCACCTGCTGACACCTACCAGGGATGCTGGATACCGCCTATCTACTGAGATGATGAAATTGGTTAGTAGTTATGGGCACTACTACATTTAGTTCCAGTAGCATACGTACATTAGGGTCGCCGGCTTCTCTGGGAAACCCTACTTGTTGCCCAAGCATTGTGGGGACAAGATCGTGCTGCTGGAATATTGCAGACAAATGATGGAATTGCACACCTTCTTGGCCCTTAAGAAGGTCCCCAACGTCTCTTTCCCAATCACCTATGGGAACTACACCTGCAGTCTGGCCGCCGCGAAGGAGGTAGACAATGAGCTGAAAAGTTATAACTTGCAGGAGTTCTATCTGGCGCGGAAGAACTTTGATCTGCATGGCAAAATTGTAGCTGCTCTGCCCTGGGCTTCGGAGCCCCATCATATACACATAGAAGACTTCTGGGCTGATTTCCAGGATGATGTGGATTTCTAGAGCAGGCACTATGATATAATGACAGCCGGATTGATGCAGGAACTGAAGCTCTGAAGATTTCCTCCAGGCTTCTCTGACACCGCCCCCACCATAGATCCCCAGTATAAAGAAAAGGGGATCGATAAAATGGCACTGCCAATAATGGATTGGGCCACCCAGGAGGGGCCCACGATCGAGGAATTCACTCGAGAAGTGGTCGAGAGAAGTCATGCCTATTTTAAGAAGGTATGCCCTGGGAGAATGCGTCAAGCTCCCCGACCGACACCAAAGGTAACTCTGCCACCGGTACCAAGATTGACCCCGGGGGCCGGGACTTCCTCGCAGGGCACAGACAAGGGAAAAGGGATAGCTACAACACCCTCTGCACAAGAAGTCCCCATTCAGGAATAGATTAAGCAATCTATGGTAGCCTCCCAGCAAATGAGGGAGCAGTTAATAACGAGGCTGGCCACTCCCCCGCTCATGGCCAGACCAATTTTTCCTCCTTCCTCCCCGTTGCTGGCAGCCTTAATGGTCAAGGCAATGGGGGTGGATCCCATGGAGGCAGCAGCTATAGCCGATGTGGGGCCACCCTTGATCACCAGGAGGAAGAGGAAGCACATAAAGCAGCCCAAGGCAGAACCAGCGCCAGCGGCGTCCTTCCCCCGGGAAATAGAGATCCTTTCTTCTAGTTCCCCGAAACTGGAGAAAGAAGCGGCGCCTGCCGAGGTCCCAGCCAGTCCCCCTCTATAAGAGGAATTTGATGTGTTCGCAACCGATGAGTTCAAAAATTTACAAGGGGATGATACACAAGCAGGGACAAAAGTCCTAGAGAAAGAACAAGAGGCTGTGGACTAAGAGGACCCAGAACAGGAACCTGCGCAAAAGAAAGAGTAGGAGATAGAAGAAAAGGAGCCAGAACCGGAAATTATCTCTGGGGCTCAAGAGATGGAAGGTCTGGGAGTGGACCAACTAAAGACAGGTGAGAAAATGGCATCCGCTGGGGGACCCAGGCCTGGATCTTTGGGGATAACCGTAAACCCAGCCGCCGCATTCCCAAGGCCACTCCCGGGGGCAACCTTCAGATAGGTTATCACAGCAGCCCAAACTTTAAATCTTGGCCTGATACCTCCCCTACTGCCAACAGAAGAAGAAATTCTGGCAGAAGAAGAAGAAGAAGAGAAGCAGCTTGAAGAGGAGATCCCCGAAGAAGCCTACCAAGGTCTAGACCCAGCGGCAGACATACAAGACAAGGCTGAGGAGATGGAGGTTGAAAAGAATGTTGCTGCAGGAGAAGTTGAGGCAGGGAGGATGGATGAGGTCCGTGAAACTGAGGAGCAACAGCCACCAGGTACTGGGAAAGAATCAAGAGAACAAGTTCTGGTAGGAAGGCCACCCTCCCACCCAAGTGGCTAATAGAAAGAAAAAAGAGAAAGGCTCAGTCTGCTCTGGTGATTCCTCTCTCCCTAGCTGAGATGATGGCCCAAGTACAGGCCCCACCAAAAGTGAAGAAAGCCCAGACAGTTCACACTCTTCAAACTGGGCCGGGTGGGTAAACAGTTGTCATTGTGGCAACACCTCCCCCAGGTGTCGATGAAGAAACTACAGACCCCGTAGATTACGATGTTGCAGAGGTATCCCTGGGCAAGAGCGGGAAGCAAGGCGAGGTAGACTTTCTTAAGGAGGCAGCAAGGGCAGTTGAAGCCCGATACAAAAAGGAGGCCCAGAGGCTCAAGGCTAAAAAAGAGAAGAATGCAAACCTTATGGGGTTGCTTACTGAGCTGGCCAGACCCATCAATGCCGCCCCTCTAAAGACCTCCACATCAAAGGAATTACCGCAGAGCGACATAGACTCCCTGCGAGTAATGAAAAAGAAGGCCCAAGCAGTAGATGAATGGGTCACACTACAGATAGGAAACACCCGGCATTTCCTGGCGTCCACTCTCCCAGACTTATACACAGCCTGGCAAGTTATCCATCAGGCAGAAACACTCATTGAGCAGTGGGAGAGTGATGCTGAAAATTACCAAGCGTAGAAGGTTGAGCTCGAAGAGCTCCTCACCTTGGGAGAGGACAGGATTTATGAATCCGGAATTCTGGGTGAGGAATCATTTGATTTTGTAAGGATTCAGCACGCCAGACTTGACCTCACATTGGAGGTAACCAAGCAACTGGTAGAGTCCTTGCAAGAGAAGGTGCACAACGTAAAATATCCTTCTAATTTATTCAATTCTTATGTAATAAAGATTTTCGGGGCTGATCCCCTTAGTACAGATACGTACACCCCCGAAGATTTAGTTTTCGGGAGTTTTGATAAAATAATGCAATCCTGATATCAATCCCCAGAGGGGATAGACGGGGCCCAAATGGAAAAATTAACCAAAATAATACTTAAGGGTCGTGACGCGGCACGGATGGCGGATGAATTCAAAGAGAATGTTCCAGACCTGGGGGAACAAGTTGAAGTAGCCAGACATAGAAGGGCCAGCCTGAAGAGTGTAGATGAAGATGACATTTCCCGCCTCCTTCAGGCTTTCAACGATAACAAGCAACCTTAGGCTTTCTCCGGAGGCCGAGGAAAAACTCACATTGCGTATTCTCTATTCTTTTGGGGCGTAAGTTCCCGGATCCCGGAGTCCCGGATCCAAAATTTTGTATTCTTTAAAGTGATCCGTGTCCCGGTCCCCGAGGCCGATCGGTCACTTTCAGAAGTGGTTAATAAGACTGTCAGAAGGTAGTTGGGCACATCAAGGGGCGTCGGCTCGGTAGTTGGCCTTCTGACAGGGTAGTCTTCTTGAGGCACCGCTCAAGGGTACATCTGGCACATTGAAGACAGGGCGCCATATTTCCCATTTATGAGGCATGTAGCCTCGGTCCTTGAAGGACCTACTTTCTTCTTTCTCCTCTCTAGCTCTCTTCTCAAGACCGATTCTTCCAGTGTATATTCTTATCTTATTCTTCTGACGTGACAGGCCTATTCCTTCTCTAGGTCTTTTGTAGGGTGGCACAGGTAGTACCGGCCCCCGGATATTGTATTTTATTGAAATATGTAAAATAGGGTTAGGGTTAGAAGAGTTGTATAAATAGGCAAATTGGCCCATTTTCAAGGGTCGGCGAAATTGATGATTTTGTTGTCCATAGAAATAGAAAAGTAATTCCTGGTTTTAGTTGCAGAGCTCAATTCTCCATTGTTCTGTTCTTGGTAGTTAGATGCTCCCCTGGAGTCACCGTTGTATCACGCACCAGTGCTTGCTGGACTGAATATTAATGAAGAAGGAAGTATTCTTGGCAATGACATTGTTGGCACTCTTGCTTCTGAGTTAATGGTATTTCATATTTTAATGTTCTGTATGTCTCTTACTCTAGTATGTTAAAGTAGATTAATGAACTCTTTCCTCTTTCTACTGATAAAATGCTAGCTGATGGTTATGTATTTCTTCGGTATTTAGTGTAGTTTATCAGAGTATCATCGATGTTCTGGACATTACAGCATGACTATAGTTAGATGAAAAACTTCTAACCCTGCAGGATCTTTTTTCATTTTATTTTCTAAGTGTAGAATGCCCGGGAAAACCCTTACTTTGATCAAATCTTCGGAGATGATGAGTTGAAGAAACTAGCTATCCCCCTCAAAAACAGTCACCTCTCCCAACCGAGCCCCGCACTGTCGTGACCCGACATCCAGGTGCTTGAAGGCCCAGAGGATTTATTTCCTCCAGACAACCTTTGCAGGCGGAGTTGGCCAATTTCCCTGGAACCCGGTGACAACTTATGACTGTTGGCGGACCCGATCAGCAAAACCCCGTCAACAGAAACTGGCGCTAGAAGGAGGGCATGAACTCATCCCCTTCTAGAGATTCTAATTTTACACCTTCTAAGGGTTCCCCGAGTCATTTTAGGAGACAAGCCTTCCATGGGATTGGATCTTTTTCCCTAGCTAAATTTGAAAGAGTCCTTAGGTCCGCCCTCAATCCTGGAAAGTTTGTCAAGCTCGAGCCCCCTGCTCGAAAGAAATGAACCACTAAAGTCCTACCAGCCACTATTGTCTGGGGATCTACCATACCCCTGAATACTCAAACTCCCCAGATAGTCCCGGGAACCAGTACCCTAAGCACTAGCCAACATATAGTTCCCCCAATGGCTGCATACTTCAGAAACACTGGGTCCCCAATGGGCACTTTTCTGGCCGCAACCAATGATTTACCCTCTCACCCGGAGAAAATCTTCCCATGATATGAGCACTTAGGCTCATGGACCACAGAAGAACACTTACAGGCATACAAAGATGCCATGAACTGACACCGGATCCAACATGAGGATGTTGTGACCCGCATGTTCCCCCTATCCCTAAGACAAAGCAAGTTGAACTGGTACCTTAACCTGCTTGCCAACTCCATCAACACTTGGCAAGATATGGAGGATGCCTTCTTGGCTGCCTTTCGCATGCATGTGGACCCAGCTTGGTCCCACAGCTAGTTCATCTCTATTAGGAAAGAGCCCAATGAACCTCTTGCAGCATTCAACCATAGGTTCCAGTGCGCCCTGAAGCGGTGCACGGGCCCTTTTGTCCCATCACCAGACGTTACCATACAGACATATCTTAATGCGATGGACCCTTTCGTTGCCACCCTCCTCTAGAGAACAACCACCCCGGGTGACCGGGATACCCTGGTAAAAGTCTACAACCTAGCCCTAGAGCTGTCCCGCGGTCTCAACAAATCCCCGGGCGGTATTGGGAAGAATACACCCTTTAACATGATCCCCGACAGAACTGCATATGCCGGGGGATACAACCCCAATCTGGCAATAGGTGCCCCCTCGATGGCGATGAATCCTCCGCCACCCGTGATAGACCAGCAGGCACGGTATGTTTATCCTGCCCAGACCCAAGTCACACCGGGTCTGGAAGTCTTCCCTTGGAATCAGCCGTAGCAGACACAACAGACTCAGACATAACTGTCCGGAGTGCCCTTTTTTCAGTCATCCGCGGCTGGGGGATTTCCACCCTTGACTCCCACTAATACTATTGCCTCCCCAGGAAGCCAACAATAATAATAGCTATCACATTGTGATGCTAACACTCAGTTGACCGCCGAGGTCGAATCCCTCCAGCGAATGTTGTCCACTCTGACTATGGACATGGGCCAACTGAAGGCGGGGTCCTACGCGCAACACAATTCAAATTCCCAGAGGGTGAACATTTTTTCAGGCCAACGAAACAACAATGCCGGAGGAAGGAACTTCAACAATGGGTCTAGGCCCAATCAACAACAGTGGAAAAATAACACAAACACCAGAGGCCCGCCTCTGAGCCAAAACACCAACCAAAATGGTGCTGGACCATCCCATTTTACACCAGTCGTGGATTTCCAGCCCATGACTAACTGGTGTAGGTTGCACGATACGGGTTCCCACAATGAAGTGAATTGTGCCACTTTGGAGAAGGTTATCATGATCTCCCAGCTGGACAGACAGCAGTCGCACGATGCTACTCCCCCAGAGCCCCCTGTCCAAGAAATAACCCATAGTGCCTTCACCTGTGACACCATCTACTTCGGAACCTCCGGGGAAGATGAGGAATAATCTGAATTACAAGGATTCTTTGACGAATCCATCCCACCTTTTGAGGCCAACACCTTTACTAACCCACGGGTTCCCTACAATACCCGGAGCCAGGCGGGTAAAGGACCAGCTTACACACCTACACCTCCCGTCAAAGACACTCCTCCTCCCTGGAACAATACGAATGATCAACTCGTACCTCCAAAAGGTCCTAGCCCTAACCAAGCAAAAGACCTCACGGAGGAAAATCACCAGTTCTCGGGAGGAAGATTCGATATTACAAAGGCGTTAGAGCAGACCACCACCTCCATGACCTTGATGGAGGTTTTGCTAAAATTTTTCGAGCAAAAGAAGTTCCTTCTGAAGCTCTTAGGGAACCCGAAAATAGTTAGCCGCCCACCCAAGGCCGTCTCCTTCGAAGATGCTAATGCGGCTATTTTTCAGGGAAACAACAAGGATCCTCCCTTCCTACTAGGCTTGAACATTTATGGAAAAAATATACACAACTGCTTAGTAGACTCTGGAGCTTCGGGTAACATCATGCCTTTGTCCATTTGTCAGAAGCTCAGACTCCACCCCACCCCATCTAATGGCGTAGTAATCCAGCTGGATAAGACTGCTATAAAAATGGTGGGGGAATTGAAGAACGTCCGGATACACCTTATCCAGGACCCCACGATAGCTAGCATCATTAACATCCAAGTGGTGGACATCCCAGAGACCTACGAGATGTTACTAAGTCGAAATTGGTCTAAGTCCTTAAATGGATACTTCTCAACTGACTTCACCTACTTATGGCTTCCATGGGAGGGAGAATCCAATCAAATCCGGGTCGAAAGTGAACCCCGGATGAAACAGGCCCTTACCGAAGTTGGAAGGGTCAATGAAGTCCTTTTCTCCGAGACTTCTTTGGGGGTGTAAAGACCTTTTAAAATTTTAACATTTAATTTCATCCCTGGAGAGGATCCCGTCGTGCTGCAAAGAGCCCAGGGCTTAGAGGAAAAGGTTAGAGTTGAAGTTAACTCTCAAGGCACCTCAACAACCCTTGCCACACTCTTGTCCGGCACTTGGTGCCGAGTACACTACCAAAAACATTTAGAACTTGAGTGTGGGCCATGTCTTTCAATCACTAACTGGCACCTTGATACCCTCTGGAACAAACAACATGCAACTGATTCCCCGGGACCCAGTGTCCCTGCGGGATACGCTCCTTTGGTGCCATCCCCCGAAGAATCCCAATCCCAAACTTCGGAGGAAGATTCCACTTTCACGCCGGCAGTCCGGGAGGAAATCCCCAAGTCTCCCAGCGATAATATAAAGAAAACTCCCCCTCCCCAACCCCAAGTTGCAAATAATGACTTATGGACCTTTAAGTTCGATGGGTCTTGATCCAAACAAGGCTGTGGGGCCGGGGTAGAATTAATCAACCTGCGAGGAAAATCCTTCCTCGCGTCTTATAGGCTGCAGTTTAACTGTACAAACAATGTCACAGAGTACGAGGCTTTGGTCCTTGGACTCTTATTCTCATTAAGGAAAGGTATCACCTATCTCCGGGCCCTGGCTGATTCAGAATTGGTTGTTAAACAAGTCCGGAGTCAATACACATGTCACAACAAAAGGCTGGCTGCATACCGCAATCGGGCTTGGAGCCTTATCAAAGATTTCGATGCCTTTTGCATTGACCTCATTCCCCGGCGACAGAATTATGTCCCGGATGCCCTCGCCGTCTCTGCCAACACACTTGAGCCAATGGCCGGCTCCCGACTCTGGAGATTTTTAGTTGAAATGGTCCCCGCCCCATCCATTCCAGACATTGTCACCCACTTTCAAGTTTTTGAGGATGATCAGCATATCTTGGCCTTCATGGCCAATGTTGGTGTCTTTGAGGATCAGATAGTGGAGGAACGAGACCATAATGACACTGGGCAGGGTGATGAAGATGATGGGATCATGGACTTGCCCACTAACACCATCCCTAAGGGCATGGTTGAGCTAGAATGAATCTTCGAGTCAGACCCTCGGACCTGTGAGAAGGTGTCATCCTCCCCTGAGGGAGGAAAGTTTGAAAAGGTTAACATCGGCCAGCCCAGTGAAGAAAAGATCATTCACATTGGCACCTCCTACTCCCCTGAGGAAAAGGAGAAGATTCTCGCGGTTCTCCGAGAATATATTGATGTAATTGCCTGGGGATATGAAGATTTAAAAATGTATGATACATCTATCATGACCCACACTATTCCCCTGAAACCAGACGCTAAGCCCTTTCAGAAAAAGCAAAGACCAGTCAACCCCTTGATAGAGCCTCTGATACGTTAAGAGGTAGAAAAACTGTTGTCAGCCTAGATAATCTTCTCAATCTAGCACACTATGTGGGTTGCTAACCTGGTCCCTGTAAGGAATAAGAACGGCAAGATCCGCCTTTGTGTGGATTTCCAAAATTTAAACAAGGCATCCAAAAAGGATAATCACCCTCTCCCCTCGTTGGATGAGGTGCTGCAAATAGTGAATGGATCTAAAATGATGTCCTTCTTGGATGGATATTCAGGATATAACTAGGTCATGGTCAAGTATGAGGACAGAGAGAAAACAACGTTTACCACTAAATGGGGAACGTTTGCATACAGAAGAATGCCCTTTGGCCTGATCAACGCAGGGGCTACGTTTCAAAAGGCCATGGACATTGCATTTGAAGGCCTCATAAATTGGTGCATAATCATCTACATGGATGATTTGACCATCTTTTCCTAGGACAGGCGTGATCATCCCACCCACCTTGCTCAGATCTGTGAGAGATGTTGCCGGTATGGAATATCCCTCAACCCCAAGAAGTGCATATTCGGGGTCACCAAGGGGAAGTTGCTCGGGCATATTGTCTCTGAGAAGGGTATATCTATAGACCCTGATAGAGTCGAAGCACTGCTAAATCTGCAAATGCCTGGCAGCAAGAAAGAGATGCGATCATTTTTTAGAAAAATCAACTTCATACGACGATTCATCATGGGATTCGCAGAAATAGTTAAACCACTCAATGAGATGATGAAAAAGGATACCAAGATTGAGTGGAGTCCTGAAGCAAAGAAGGCATTTGCCCAGATCAAACAAATAATAACGGAGGCACCGGTCCTGGCTAGTCCAGACTATTCCCTTCCATTTTATGTTTATTCATTTGCTTCACCGCATTCCGCTGCGGCAGTGTTGACCCAAAAGGTTGAAGGGGAGGAACGACCAATAGCTTTCATGAGCTCCCCCTTCAAGAACGCTGAAGTTCAGTATTCGCCACTAGAGAAACAGGCCTTTGCTCTAGTTCGTGCCATGAAGAAATTCAGGCATTACATTCTCCAGAGCAAAGTGCACGCTATCATCCCGGACCAGGCCGTCAAGTCTCTGTTGATGCAGAGTGAATTGGGTGAAAGACGGGGGAAATGGATGGACATCCTCCAGGAATATGACTTAGAAATGCAGCCCATGAAAATAGTCTGAGGCCAAGGACTAAGTCAGGCGATCACTAAGGAGACTCCCCGCATAGAATGCCAAACTTACACAGTGGAGTCCATCACCCAAGACCCGTGGTATACCGATTTAGTATATTTGTTGCTAAATAAAAAATGTCTGGAGGGGTTACCTCCCCATAAACGCCGCGCTCTATGGATGAAAAGCGCCCACTTCATGATAAAAAATTCTGCACTTTACCATAGAAATTACGAAGGAGTGTACCTCCGGTGCATCGATAGAGACCAAGCTGTAAGAATAATTGATGAATTCCATGGACAGTTTAGAATAGGGCATGGTTCAGCCGACGCCACTGCCCATTAGATCCTTCAGGCCAGATACTATTGGCCCTGTGTCTTCAAAGATGTTTATGCTCATGTCATAAAATGCCATACTTGCCAAACTGCAGTGCATCGAGAGCGTAACCCCGCTATGCCTCTACAACCAGTCTACGAGGCTAGACCCTTCGCCCAATGGGCATTTGACTTCATCGGGGAGATCAACCCCAACTCATCTGCCAACCACCGATACATCCTTACTGCTACTGATTACTGCACTCGGTGGTCTGAAGCCATACCTTGTAAGAACACGACAGACATAGTTATCAAATTCTTGGAAGAAAATATCGTCACACGGTTTGGAATGCCCTTCGCTCTAGTATGTGACAATCGTCCAGCATTTTCTTTGGCACAGTTACTCGAATGGACCTACAATCGGAAGATCACACTGAAGTTCTCCAGCAACTATTATCCCCAGGGAAACAGCGTTGCTAAATCAACAAACAAGAATTTGCTTGAAGTTGTCAAGCATTTGTTAGAACAGAATCCCCAGGATTGGCACCAAAAACTGAAATTCACCCTTTGGGCGGATCGCATTCGTATTAAGGCCGCCCTGGGAACATCACCATTCCACCTAGTTTATGGACAGAACCCTGTATTCCCAGTCAATTTGCAAATCCTAGTATTACAGTTCATGCAGGAATTTAACAATAGGGACAACATTGTGGAGGTTCGGCTCTTGAATCTGGTGTGAATGGAAGATCAGAGAGACGCAACTCTTGAACATTTCACATGTCATTAAGCAGTGGTAAAGAGATGGTTTGACAGAAGAGCCCAATATAAGGCTTTTCAGATCTAGGATCTGGTCCTACTGTGGGACAAGGCCCGGGAGAAGAAAGGAAAGCATACCAAGTTCCAGCGGCTCTGGCTCGGACCATACTTGATCTCAGAAATCTACAGGGCAAATACTTACCGCCTCAATACTTTGACTGGGGAACCTATCGCATTGCCCATTAATGGATAGTTTCTCAAACACTATTTTGAATAAGGTAAGTTGGCCTAAGTTGTATTATATGTAAATATCTGCCTGTAAATATCTCTTCCGGGTGCCTCGTTGCTAGGTACCCTATCTTGTAAATAGCTTTGTCGGCTGTCCCCTGGGATGGCCCTCTTTTCCCGTCTTTGTTTTCATTTTCGATTTTCTTTTGGTCCCGGTGTTTTATTTCGTCTTGCAGGAATTAGAATGCTTCGCATAACTTTGGCCTCTGGTATAATGTCTACGGCATGGTGAACTTTAGAATCTATCTTTAGCACGATGGAATCAGCTCAGTCTCTGGGGTTCATTTTATGGGTCATGACACATTTTGAGGAATTTCCATTGGGTGTTCTTTCCGAGAATCTGGCAATCAGTGAACAAAATAATAATTCAAGGAACAAGTAATTGGACATACCGAGGGTAGATCAGCTATACTGATTGGTTGACCCACGTCTGAAAATCTAAAGGAATTCCTCCCGAGTCTAGAGCTTTATCCCCTCTTCAAATATCTAAACACAGGTGAATAGGTGAAAGGAGTACCGCCATTAAAATTAGCTAAGCTTAATCTTAATGGTGAAAGAAGTACCGCCTTCCCCACCCAGAAATAAGTAAAATAACAAAAAGAAAAGCGGGATAAAACTCTGGTCTCCGGGGGAAACGAGCAAATTGATGACTGGTTCGATGTGATTAGTACCTCTTCTCTACTCCTCCCAAAGGTCATCAGCTTGATTCCCTTCCAAAGCACACATGACACCACTAATGAAAGATTACGGGCTGGCTCCTATGTGGTTGGATTCTCTCAAATATGTTGCCCTTTTCCTATCAGACGCTTTGAAGAGCAGCTTGTTCCAGCTTTGCTAACTAGAGATTCTTTAGTTCTCAAATGCGCTAAGGCATTTGTCCCAGATAGTCGCCATTTGTTATGCCCTGCATCCCCATCCCTACATTTTGTGTGCAAAATGTTGGGTCCCCCTTTTTTCTTGCTTTGCCTGCTTTTGCTTGCGGCTTTGCCTTGTATTTATTTCCCTTTCTATTTTCTTTCTCCGGGGTTTTCTTCCCCGGTGTGTCATTTTTCCGTTTGGTTTTCTCCTCCGGGACTCCGGTCCCGGAGGTTGTCTTTTGTCGGGAACCAGATTCTGGGCTCCGAGATTTTTTGCCATGATGTTCTTATGGACATCATCACAAGGAGTCCCCGGACCCGGAGTCTAGAGGTTTGCCTGTCTGGAGATCACCGGAAGGAGGAGGATTGCCTTTTACCGCGGGTATAAATAGAAATCATCTGTCATTTTCACGTTTACCGTGATTAAAACCTTCGAGCACTTAGAGCGAATTAAGAGCGATTTTAAAGCAATTAACAGAGCGTTTGCAGGAAGTTTATGGTAATCAAAGCTTAACGATTTTCAGTCACTCTCAGGCAAGAGTAGGTGCTCCGTGGTGGTGATTCTGACCTATTGACAACTCGAGCTGTTGCAGAGCTCGTGCGGTAAATCGTTCCTTTCCTCCACCTTCTGTGTTCTTAGGTTGGTGTTCTTGTTTTCCTCCTTGGCTTTCTTTGGTTTTTTTTTCTTTCGTTTGCCTGGTTTTGTTTTGTCTTTGTCTTGTTCAGTCCGTTTGTCCTCTGGTTTCGCCGTCCGTTGGTCGGTTGGCTCTGCCAGAAGGTTGTCCACCCTCTGCGCAGAAGTTGTTTTTCTGTAAATAATGTAAAGTATGTAAATGGTGTATATTATGTGTAGGTTGTATATATTTGTTTCTGCCCTATCTGGTTTTTCCTGCGGGCGTCGTCCCCGCATTGTATATTCATGTATATATGTATTATAGTTGTAAACCCCTATATATCTCCTTCTATTATTTGTATATACCCCTCGGCCTCGTGTATATCCTTCCAGGTAACTCGACAAGCTAGTCGAGTCACCTTTGCTTCTAGTTTTCACCTTCGAAGTAGAAAACCACCTATTTGAAACCCGGCTCTCGGCCGGTTTCAAACAGGTGGTTTTCTCTCTCCTCCATCAAGGCTGTCAGAACCTCATTTACGTCCCATGCACGCAATCAATTCTAGCCAAGTGGCTTTCCCTTTTTGCGCGTTTGAACAGTTGGCTCCGCCGTCATCGCCATCACATCTATTTAATGCTAATGCAAGTGGCGTCCACATGGGTTCGACAACTTCCCTTTTCATATATCCTTGTCAACGGTCATTTCTCTAGGCTTCGGGCCTTTTTACCACCACACATCCAATGTCCTTGCCAAGTGTGATAAAATCCCCAGACCCGGATGTGTAATAAAGATTCTTAAAGTCTGCGATGTGTCTTACTTTTTGGGTATCTTTGCATAAAACTAACTTTTCAAGAAAGACAAACATCACGGTGGTAAGATTTCCCGGACCCTGAAATAATTATTTTGATAAACATGTTCTGACAGTCGCTTTGTCTCGCAGGTTATAAGACTTCGTCTTCTAAACATGTCTGAAGCGTCCGCATCATCTCCTCCCGGAAGTCCGGAACTACCAACCACAATAGAGACCAGGGCAGTAGAAAAGTCAAAAATGGAGAAGGCCCTGGCAAAGCTGCCCCTCACCATGAAGTTTGTACAAGATAATGAGATTGTGGGCTCGAAGATTGAGTCCAAGGTGAAACTACTAACTGACGCCAATGTCAGGACTTGGGAAGAAATGCAGGCCCTGGTAAAGATAATGCACATCCACCGACAGGCTGGAGACAAACTCGCAATCAACGTCGGGGGTTCTGGAATCCTCCGGGCAGCTTTCTTCCCATGCTCTGTGCAATCTCTGGAGCTTGTCTTGACCCTGGCTGCCAACTATAACCCTTCTATCCGGGCCGTCATGCTCGCAGCTGCGGAGCCCATGGGATATCCCACTCCACTGGTGTCCCTCGACCCGGCCACATTCCAAGCAGGCCTAGGTATCCCACAATTTTAAATATCCACGGTGGTCACAAGGACCGACGCCTTGAAACAATTTACACAACTGGAAGACACTGCCCGGGTGTACATGAATATAAACTGGCTCAAGTCCCCAAAGAGGGACCCAAAGAGAATGAAAATAGATATCCCTCGCTCTGAATTCAAGGAGAGAATCCAAATGGGGATGATAGCATTAGCCTGGGTATTTGGGAAACCCTCCGGCCAGGAGTTTGCCAAATGGATGTACTATTTCCTCCTTGGCATCTCTACTAAAGGAGAATTTTTTGACTGGGTGACAATAATCTCCAATCATGTCAACTCCCAGTTCTTGCAATTGAACAAGAAGAAGTTCTACATGTCTTCTTATGTTTTCTGGGCCTTGGCCCAGTAGAGGCCCCATTCCAACGGCCTACTTATAGATGGCGTTCTCAGGATTGGCCCGGGACAAAAAGAACCATGGGACTATTTCCCACCGATTCAATGGGAGGCCAGCTTCCCCAGTTTCTGCAGAGTAAATGATGTGTTTGTTTACTACCACCTGCTGACACTTACCAGGGATGCTGGATACCGCCTATCTACTGAGGTGATGATATTGGTTAGTAGTTATGGGCACTACTACATTCAGTTCCAGTAGCATACGTACATTAGGGTCACCGGCTTCTCCGGGAAACCCTACTTGTTGCCCAAGCATTGTGGGGACAAGATCGTGCTGCTAGAATATTACAGACAAATGATGGAATTGCACACCTTCTTGGCCCTTAAGAAGGTCCCCAACGTCTCGTTCCCAATCACCTATGGGAACTACACCTGCAGTCTGGCCGCCGTGAAGGAGGCAGACAATGAGCTGAAAAGTTATAACTTGCAGGAGTTCTATCTGGCATGGAAGAACTTTGATCCGCATGGCAAAATTGCAGCTGCTCTACCCCGGGCTTCGGAGCCCCATCATATACACATGGAAGACTTCTGGACTGATTGTCAGGATGATGTGGATGTCCGGAGCAGGCACTATGATAGAATGATGATCAGATTGATGCAGGAACTGAAGCTCCAAAGATTTCCTCCGGGCTTCTCTGACACCGCCCCCACCATAGA
>MU225865.1:2495900-2557203 GCA_018584345.1 Thuja plicata | reverse complement strand
ATTAAAAACCTGATTCATGTGTCTCCTAAACAAAATATGCATGGTATAGGCTTCCCGCCTTCTCAATTTGAGGTAGCTAATCTTAACTATCATCCTCCTCTTCATATTCTTCTTCCAACACCTACCTCAGACCACCTTGATACTCCTCAAGATGTGGCTAAAAAGGTGTATGTCCAGTTAATGAATTCCAAGAAATAAATCTTCAAACCCATTCTGAGAAATGCTCTCTCTAAATATAAATGTCCTTTTCATTACAGTAATAAACATTTACTTGCTGATTGTGTGCATTTCAATCTATATGTTAGAGAAAGAGCTGCTTTTGGAATTATATCTCATTCCCGTGCAGTGTTACAATTTCTTCATAATTTTGATATAGGGCATTCCCCTTGTTCTTCTACAAGTTAGATTGCATTTCTCTTTTCTATTCAATGGGGAGAAAGAGGACTCTTATTCTAGTCTTCTAGGATCTATTTTACTCTCAACATATCTTTTGTGTTGAGTTTAATTAGTTATTCTTTCTATATTCTATCCCTATAAATCATCAATGATATATTTTCTAAAACATTTGTCTTGTAATGATATCTCTTTTCTATGAAATCTCTTGATATAAATTGATATATCCCTTTCCTTCACACCTGGGGGGAAAGGTATGTTCTTTCTTCCTCTATCTAAGGAGCTACTTTCCTTAGCTTAGTGGCGTGTGTTTATCTTACAACATTATTTCTTTATAAAGATTTGTGTTTTGACTATTGATACCCTGTTATATGAGAGGTGATTGTCATAGGTCATTGCCTCTTCTTTATTTTGTAAAATATGTTTTTGATAAACTCTTACTCTTTCTTTGGGTTTGAGTTTGTTTCCTTCATCCGAAGATTCCTCTTCCTCTTGATTACAGGGGGATTTTTTATTGAATCTTTGTTCACTCTTTTCTTTAGAAGATGACATTTTATCCTAAGCACTCCTCTATGGTGAGGGTCTTGTTGATGAGATCTCTTCCCTTTTGAGGATCCTTTTTCCATAAGTGACATATTAATTTCATGATTATCTATGTTTTTGGATGTAAGGGTCAAGGCTCTTCTCTAAGAATATGGTATACATTGTTGTTAAACTGGATATCTCCTTACCTTGTGAAGTAGGTATTCTCTTTTCTCTTCCTTATCGTGCCTAGTGGGTAGTCATGATAAGGAGGGGGGAATATATAGGGTCTCCCTTGTACTATAGTTTACATTTATTTACATTTTTCAGCATGCTAAATCCTTGGAAGGTAACGCACATAAGTTGCTAAACCCTAAAGGGACACGCATTTTTAATTTTATGTTTGCTAAATCCTCAGAAGGTAACGCACATAAATTTTCTAAATCATGAAGAGATACACACCCTTTTTATTTTTATGATATGCTAAATAATCGAAAGGTAATGCACATAAGTTGCCAAATCCTGAATGGATACGCATTTTATATTCTATAGTGATACAAGAATGTAGATCTATGGATATTTTCAAAAACCGTCAGAAGACGCATTTACAATTACAAGCATAGTTTATGGGTGAACCTATTATGGGATCTCCCTCCTTGGTGATTCATAGTAAGGTGGGCATCTTACTAGGTGAGGTAATCACTTTCTCTTTTCTCTCTTTCGCTTTTATGCTAGTAGAATTAGATCATGAAACTATGTTATCTATGGTGTTGTTCTTGTCTTACTTATGTAGTTATGTATGTTTTCTATGATTGATTGCTCTTTAATTTCATATCTTTATGTATGTATGTTGAGTTATAATCCTTTGTCTAAGGACTCATGTCCTTGACTTAGTGATGTTCTACTTTGTTGCAATCCACCGGTGTCTTTCTTCTAACTTTACCATGAGCATGTTCAATTTCCATACTCTCGCTAAAGTGGGGGCTTAATGTATCATCTTAAAATGGAATAATTCCATGTTGAAAATGTTTAGCCCTCCTTTGGGGATGTTTTTTACCTCCATCATATCATCTTTCCATTTCTGCATCATCTCCTGCTTCTGTGCCTGTTCAGGACCCTGATTGGGCCTCTCCAGGCACCTTTTAACCCACCTGGCATATTTTCCAGGGGTTCTGGCCCCCTGGGTCAAGGTCAACCTTGACCTTGACCTAGGTTAGGGTCGACCTTGACCCTAACTAGGGTCCCCCTTTCAAATCTGGGAGCTTGTCGGCTGTCAGGGGTCATCCAAAATTTATTTTTCCCACTTTCAGATCGGTTGTTTCGAGTTCCGAAGCGTTGATTCCTAAATTATATTTAACATAGGTCCTCTCCTAGGGGTAAAGGCTTTAATGGTAATTTAATTATCCTATTTTGACCTCCTTAGAAGATTGTTCCCTAATTTCATATAAAAGGAGGTTCTCTTCTCTCATTTTCTCTAAGTGATATTGAGCAAGAAAAAGTCTTCTAATCGTGATCAAGCATCCATTATTCTCAAGCTTCTAAGGTGTTCAAGTCTTCTTCTCAAGAATTCAAGTTCTCCATTGAAGATCAAGGATTCAAGTTTTCAATCCTTTGAAGGGATTAGGTTCAAACATTCAAGATTCAATATTTAAACCCTAGATCTAGTCATTATGATGGTGTGATCTTCCTTCAAGATCCTTTGTGCATCCTCAAGACTCTTTCATTACTTCTTCAAGGTGGATTCAAAGCATACAATCATGGATTTTTATGGTCTTTATTGAGTCCAAGCTTTCATATTTACATACTTACTTACATTTGAATTACAATTGCATATCTATTAAATATCATAGCTTCATTCTTAAATTCAATTCTACTACTTGCTAGCATTCTATACTTTATTGATTTCAAGATTAATTCCTAAATTAGGGTTTGACCAAGGCAAACCCCTCCCCCACAACAAAAAAACCTCTTTTTCTTGCAGGTACTTGTTTGGGACTGTGTATTTCAACTTAGATCTGGATACCCTTTTCGGCTTTCTTTTAGACTCCGTGAACAGATTCACTGTCGGACATGTGTAGGTCAAGGTTGACATTATTGGGTTAGGGTTGACATTTATGGGTCAAGGTTGACCTTTTTCATAAGATGAAGTTGGAACAGAAAAATATTTTTGGGTTTTGTTCATCTCTGCATTCCGGTTCCGGATCATACTTCTGTTTTTCCAGAAACAGAGTACAGACCTCAGAAAACAACATTCTTTGATCAACGATTATTTAAGGTTAGTACATGTCTCCTATTTCTTTAATTACTGTCATATATCATATCTATATATTCAATTAACAGAATTTAAGGTCCTCTTCTCTTATCTCATTTCCAAATGATTGATTCATTTGTGCATTAATCCTTCTCTTGGATTGATCAACTGGGATCCTTCATTTGTGCATTTGGGGAATAAAAGAGGAATATCTTATCTTCTTAATCATAATTATAACATATAATCCAAACATCTCAATCAAATGTAAAGTAGGTTTAAGGGAACTTACCTACCATTTACCATTTATATTTTCCCCTTTTTCTTCCTTTACAATCCCTCCACTCTAAACATTAAATGTAAGGTGATAAGTGATTTGAGTATCAAAACACTCTTATTCTATTAACATCATTTTTCTCCTTTACAATACCATTCAATTCAGATTAGTTATGTGTAATGCAAAAAACTAAAGTAATTACTCATAAACACATTGACACATGGATTTTTAATGTGGAAACCCTGTTAAGGGAAAACCGATTTGGGACCCGTAACCCAAAATTTTCACTCTTCTAAAGTGAGCTCGGTGAAGAGCCAGCCCTATTAAAGGTTACAAACACACTGCTAAGTGTGACCTTGTTAGAGGATTTAAATAGAATAGTTTGTCACTTGATATCTGGTATCTCTATGCTATCTTCATGACCAAACCTTTTGATACTCCTTAAGATGTATCTCAATATATAAAGGATTATTAAGTCCTTCTTGGTTAAGAGACTTTCTGATCCAATGGTTAAATTGAAACAGTAAATGATTTGTTCACAAATAAAACTATACTTTGCATATTTACAGATCTATTGTAAGCTCATTATACCTTTTTGGTCAATGTTTCCTTTCAATACCTTTTCTCCACTTCTTTCTTCTCAGTGATGTTGTGTTTCTCTATTGCTTGGTGTCTGTAGAATTAGCTCTCTTCTTCAGCTTGATTGAAGTCTTTCATCAGTTTCTCTTCAGCATCCTCTTCTCTGTTCACCCCTAATTCACAATGAATTAGCTTGTCTCTTTATACACATGATTTCACCATTTCTAAGTCCTTGAATTTATTGTTCTTGGTGTGATCCACAATTCTAGCCAATCTTGCTTTAAAACTATACTTTAGTTTTATTCCGTAGATTTTTCTTAGAAAACTAGAATAAACTAGCTTTAAAAAATCTAGCTTATCTCTAGCTTTTAACTTGTTGATGAAAAAAATATTAACAACCAGTTAACTCCTTCTTTAGCTCTTGCCAGCTAAGTCTCTTGTCATTTCTGAACTTCAGTTCTTTTTGGTGTTTAACTCTTTGTTATCTTGGTCAACACTTCAGTTCTCCTCGAGCATCTCCATTGGGGTTGTCTGTCTGTCAGGTAACACTGTGATTTTTCTCATTAGTAATGCTTGTGATTAATCTCATCGTTAATGCTTGTGATTCTTCTTGTCAGTAATGCTTGTGATTCTTCTCATTGGTAATGCTTTCTCGGGTTTCTTTCTCAGGTATCACTGTGACTTTCCTCTTGGGTTTCTCTATTCGTTGGGGTGCACTGGCCATCGATGTTTTTTTGTCACTTTGGTGAATACTAAACTTTTATGCATTACTAATAGCATAACCTTTATCTTTCTGGTTCTCTGAAGTCTTTCACATTATGTATATAACCAATCAGATTATATCAAGTTGACATTAATGACAATACAATACAATAACTGATTTAATGTGTTGCATTAACTTTCTACAACTCGGTGATCATCAACTTAACATCTTCAAACATTCAACCAGTTATAGTTCATCAATCTCTCCCTTGGCATTGATGGCAACACACTATATTATCACACTATATTATTACTAATACAATATAAAATATATCGGTTGTAGGTCATCAATCTACCAAATTTATTGTACTATAACCAATACAAATGTCTGGCTCTCGGTAAGCTCATATAGCTTATATATGTTTCCTGCAAAGTGCTTTCTTCAATCTTCATTCCCTTCACTGGATAGATGTAGCAGATTCTGATTCTATCTCTGATTTTTTCTCTCCCTTTGACTATTCTTCTCCTTGATCATCTCTTTCTCATGATACTTCTCTCCCTTTTGATATTCTCTCCCTTACAGGTTACATCTCTCTCAAGTCATCTTAAGTCATCTTAAGTCATGATGGATATTTCATATGTAATCTCTCCCTTTGGATATTTAGGATATTCTCTCCCATCTTGAATTCCTAGGATATCTCTCCCTTTGACAACAATGCCAAAGTATACATTGATCATGCCAAAGTTATATCCTTTCACCTTTTTATAATATACTCCTTGAATTTCCCTATCCATCAGCAATAAAGTGACCTTAGTGTTCGGTGTAGATATGTACCTTTCTGTGTATTAATGTATCTTTTTAGTCCATCTCTTTTTGCTTGCATCGACATGAATGATTTTCTGATTATGTGTAGGCTAACACAACCTCCTAGTCAACTTACTGACCAATAGACAAGGGTCAGACCCCTAGTCTCTTTCTCAAGTACTCAAAAGTGTCTTTAGGCAATGGCTTTGTGAATATGTTAGCTAATTGTTCCTTTGATTGAACATATTATAGTATCACCTCTTTCTCTTGCACTTGTTCTCTTAAGTAATGATACTTGATACAATATGCTTAGTCTTTGCATGCATGAATGGATTCTTAGAAATGTTTATTGCATTGGTATTATCACAATATATAATCACTGGTTCAAGAATTTTCATATTCATACATTCCAGTAATTATTTGATCCATGCAATGTTAGAGAAGTTTACAGTAGCAGCCACATATTTTGCTTCTCCAGTAGATTGTGAGATACATCCTTGCTTCTTGCTTATCCATGTGATAAGTCTATCACCCATGAAGAATGCTCCTCCAGTTGTTCTCTTTCTATCATCTATGTTCCCAGCACAATCAAAATCTGTATAGACTTGAAGCTCAAATTTTTCTTCTCTTTTCTACCATAAGCCATAATCCTCAGTGTTCTTTAGATATCTCAGAACTCTCTTGACAACAGTCATGTTTGATTCTTTGGGATTAGCAGAGAATATTGCAACTATTCCAACTACATGTTCTATATCTAGTGTAGTATGAACAACATACATTAGTTTTCCAATCGTTGATCTATACAAGGTCTAATTTCCCTCATTTGATTTGTCTTCTTTTATCATCTTGCATCTGGTTGCCATAGGTGTTCCAACTGGCTTCGAATCTTCCATCTTGAATATCTTCAACACTTCCTTGATGTATTTGGATTGTGTGATATATATGCCTACATCTTGTTGAAGAATCTGTAGACTAAGAAAGAATTTTATCTCCCCAAATATGATATCAAAAACAAATATTTCAGCAATCAAAATATTATCATCATAATCTTCTTTTAAGTACAGATTACTATTTTCACTTGTTCTTACAAATCCAATACTTATGAGATAGCAGTGAGGTCTTTCATACTAGGCTCTAGGTGCTTGTTTCAATCCATACAAGGATTTGTGTAGTCTACATACCATGTTCCTCCTATTTGGATCAACAAACCCTTATGGTTGTTCAATGTATACCTCTTCCTCTAGTATTCTATTTAGGAATGTAGATTTGACATCCATCCAGTATACCTTGAATCCTTTGAATGTAGCATAAGCAAGTAGTATTTTGACTCCTTCTAGTTTAGCAACAGGTGAAAAGGTTTCACCATATTCAATACCTTCTTCTTATGCATACCCCTTGCATACTAACCTTGCTTTGTTCCTTGTGACTTCTCCATTCTCATTTAGCTTGTTTCTGAATATCCATTTTGTACCAACGACATTTTTGTCATCTGGTCTCGGTACTAATGTCCATGTTTTGTTCTTCTCAATCTATTTTATTTCCTCATTCATAGAAATGACCCATTCTTCATTTTCAAGTGCAGTATTAATAGATTTAGGCTCAAAATCACAAATTAAACATCTAGTGTTAGTGACTTAATTCTTGTTCTCATTCCAGCCTTCTTGTCTCCTATGATATGGTTTTGTGGATGGTGTCTTCTGACATACTTGGCAAGTATCAATTTAGATCTTTGTTCATCATTATGATCATCATCTTGACCTTCATTCTGATCTCCATCGCTCGGAACAACATTTTGAGGATTTTCTCAATTTTTGGTATTTGCAGCATGATGCTTGAGTGCAATTTTATGTTACTCGGGAGTAATACACTGTTGCTCAGGCAGAGTGTCAGGTTCTTCAGTGTAAACAAACCTGTTGTATTCTTCTGGTTCTTTTATGCTTTCCTCATCATTTTGCTCTGCATATTCATCTATTCTGATATTTTCACTTTCAATGATTTTGTTAGAGGACTTGTTAAGACATTTATAAGCCTTGCTCTTGGTGGAATACCCTAGAAAGAATCCTTCTTCACTTTTGGAGTCAGGCTTTCTATTTCTATCATCTTTCAGAATATAACATTGACTACCAAAATTTCTGAAGTAACTTACATTGGGTGTGTAACCATACCATAGCTCATAGGGTTTCTTTCTTCAATTGTACTTTGTTCAATGTGTAGACAACAGTACTGTCAGCTTCCCTCCAGAATGTTTGAGTGATGCTTTTCTCTATTATCATTGTTTTTGCACAATCAACAATGGATTTGTTTCTTCTTTCAGCAATCTCAATTTTATGTGGTGTTCTTGGTGCAGAAACTTGTCTTTTAATTCCATGCTCATTCCAAAAGTTAGTGAATTCATTAGAAAAAATTGATGCTCCTCTATCTGATCTCAAGCATTTCAATTCCTTAACACTTTATTCTTCAACCATAACTTTATACCATTTAAACATCTTGAATGCTTCTGATTTTTTTTAAGAACATAATTGTCATCATTCTAGAATAATCATCAACAAATAGAATGAAATATCTATCACCATAGTAACTCTTTTTTCTCATGGGTCCACATAGATCAGTATGGACTAATTCTAGAATAGCATTATATGTATGGACTTTTCTCTTGAAATTAGACTTTGTCATTTTACCTTTTTGACAATTCTTACACATGATATGCTCGGGCTTTGACATACTCGGTAAGCCTCTTACTTTCCTTTTATTTCTTATCTTAATCATGTTGTCAAAATTTGCATGACATAATATTTTATGCCACAACCATATGTCTTCATTTCTAGACATTAAACAAGATGTGTTTATATAATCAAGATAGAATAGGTTACCTTTTGTCTGTTCACCAGTTTCGATCAACCTTCCTGATTCATTGAAGATCTTTTCCTTTTTATTCTCAAATATTGCTACTTGGTGACCTATGTTATTCAGCTATGAAACACTCAATAGGTTATAGTTAAGTCCTTTTACCCAGTATGCATTTTCACATTTGATCAGGTTATTCAACATTATGGTTCCTTTACCTTCAACTAGACAAGGTGCATCATTACCCATTCTTACTGATCCATCATTATAGTATTCAAAAGTTTCAAATTTTTGTTTATCACCGGTCACATGGTGAGTGCAGCCACTATCTATAATCCAGACATCATTCTTACTAACCTTAGATATGAGTGTAGTCTCTACATACCTTTCTTCTTCATCTGAATCATCCCTCATGCCCACAAATACCATCTCAATGTCTTCATTGGATTCAGTGTCAGTATCTCCATCTCTGTTCTTATCTAGGTAACAATCTTTCTTCCCTTTGTCCTTGTAGTCTTGGGTATCTCTTCTATGATATTTCTGGTTGCTTCGGTAATCTTTGTTATCACTTCTATCAAAATTCTTTTCATATGATCTATCATTACTTCTGTCATCTTTTCTTCTGTTAGGACATCTAGTAGAAAATTTTCCAATCTCTTTACAATTAAAACATACAAGTGGTAATTTACCTTTGTGTCTACCTTTTCCTCTCTGCAATCTTCTAGACATTAGTGCTTCAACCTCATCAAGATCTTGGTCATCACTATCATTTTCACTATCATTTCTCATAGTGTGTTTATGTCTTGACTTACTTATTTTCAATAAAGATTTGAATGTAGACTCAATAGATGGTAAGACACTATAATCAAAGTTATTCATCTCAAATGAAATCAGTCTACCAACCAAACTATCAAGAGTTACATTATTGTTTTGTACTGCTCTCATTTCTTGTATAGAAGATACACTTATAGCATATACAGGAAGTAAGGTTCTTAATATTTTACTTACCACTGTCTCTTCTTCAAGTATGCCTCCAACTCCTTGGATAGCATTGACTACCTCTTTTATTCTGTAGCTGTACTGAGTGATATTTTCTCCTTCTCTCATTCTTAGGTCATCAAATTTACCTCTTAGGCTCTCTTCCTTAGATCTTAGTAAATTACCATTTTCTCCATGTACCATATTCAATTTGTCCCACATTTTCTTTGCAGAGGTGTAGATTTTGACATCTTCAAATTTAGCATGGGAGAGTGAGGAAGCAAGTTCTATCATCATAGAATTATGCCCATGCTTTTCTCTTAATTGCTCAAGTGTGTGAGGTCTTATAAGAAATAAATATTCAATATCCAAGTATTGAGTAACATCATTTCCAATACTTGATAGGTGGAGTATTATCCTTCTTTGCCATGATGAAAAGTTGTCCTTGTTCAACTTGGGCACATCTCATTTTCTCATCTTGTGATCTTTTGCTTAGGTCCTGAAACCTTCCTTCTAAGCACACATGATCTAATACCAATTGTTAGAATAACTGAGAGGGGGGGGGGGCTGAATTAGTGGCCTCAAAAATATTCCAATAAATTAACCCAAAAATGTATTACCACAATTATAAGCCTGTAGTTATCTTCAGTCCTACAAGATGGATGCCTTGAAATAATCTTATCAAATAACTACTACTCGGAGTTCACTGTAAAACCTTATTCTTTATGTATACCGATTAGCACTCTTTCATTTACCAAAATGCAGTAAATAACTTAGTGTATACGGATCAATCCAGATTAGCTATGTGTAATACAAAAAACTAAAGTAATTACTCATAAACACATTGACACATGGATTTTTAACATGGAAACCCTGTTAGGGGAAAACCACTTGGGACCGGTAACCCAAAATTTTCACTCTTCTAAAGTGAGCTTGGTGAAGAGACAACCTTGTTAAAGGTTACAAACACACTGTTAAGTGCGACCTTGTTAGAGGATTTAAATAGAATAGTTTGTCACTTGATATCTGGCATCTCTATGCTATCTTTATGACCAAACCCTGTGTAGTTTGTCACTTGATATCTAGCATCTCTATGATATCTTCATGACCAAACCTTATAATACCCCTTAGGATGTATCTCAATATATAAAGGATTATTAAGTCCTTCTCGATTAAGAGACTTTCTGATCCAATGGTTAAATTGAAACAGTAAATGATCTGTTCACATATACAACTATACTTTGCAGATTTTCAGATCTATTATTAGCTCATAATACCCTTTTGGTCAATGTTTCTTTTCAATACCTTTGCTCCACTTCTTCTTTCTTGGTGATGTTGTGCTTCTCTATTTCTCGGTGTCTGTAGAATTAGCTGTGTTCTTCAACTTGATTGATCAGGTCTGATTGAAGTCTTTCTTCATTAGTTTCTCTTCAGCATCCTCTTCTTTATTCACCCCTAATTCACAATGAATTAGCTTGTCTCTTTATAGATATGATTTCACCGTTTCTAAGTCCTTGAATTTCTTGTTCTTGGCATGATCCATAATCCTATATGATCTTTCTTTTAAAACTATACTTTAGATTTATTCCATAGATTTCTCTTAGACAACTGGAATAAAACAACTTTAAAAACTCTATCTTATCTCTGTCTTTTAACTTTTTGATGAAAACAATATTAAAAACTAGGTAACTCCTTCTTTAGCTCCTGCCAGCTAAGTCTTTTTTCATTTTTGAACTTCAGTTATTTTTGGTGTTTAACTCTTTGTTAGCTTGGTCAACACTTCAGTTTTCCTCGGGCATCTTCATCAAGGTTGTTTGTCTATCGGGTAACACTCGATTCTTCTTGTCAGTAATGTTGGTGATTCTGCTCATTGGTAATTCTTGTGATTCTTCTTGTTGGTAATGCTTTCTCAGGTATCACTGTGACGTTCCTCACAGGTTTCTCTATCTGTTGGGGTGCACTAACCATCAGTGTTTGTTGTCACTTTGGTAAATACTAAACTTTTATGCATTACTGATAGCATAACCTTTATCTTTCTGGTTCTCTAAATCATTTGACATTCTGTCTATAACCAATCAGATTATATCAAGTTGACATCAAGTACAATACAATACATTAACTAATTTAATGTCTTGCATTAACTTTCTATAGCTCAATGATCATCAATTTAACACCTTCAAACATTCAATCAGTTATAGTTCATCAAACAATCCACTTGGTCTCTATAACATATAATAAGTAACATAAAATTGCAATTCACTATCCTAAAGTAATCAACTTACAAAATATAAAACTCTTAACAATACCACACGTCAAGTATCATTCACACAAGTATGACACCAGGATTTAACATGGAAACCCAATATGTGAAAAACCACCAGTAACATGCTACCAATTTTCACTCTTCGGAAGTGAGCTCTATGAGGAGCCAACCCTGTTCAATGTCAAAATACACACTCTTAAATGTGACCTTGTTAAAGGATTTAATCACCCTATGAAAAGTGAGCCTTGTTAAAGGACTTAGGTCATTCCATTAGAATGTCACCTTTATTAAAGGATTTACTATATGTCTATTAGGTCAACCTTGTTTAAAAGGATTTTGACTGATACAATGGTTAGAAAGTAACAATATATTGATCTGAAACATACAACTCACTTTGCAAATACAGATCCAATTTCACTCAAATGATAATTCACTAACTGGCCTCCATTTTCATCTCTATCTCTCATATCTGCTTGGAAATTCGTCAAGCAATCACTACTGTGCAGTCCTATACTTCTCTTCTTGGCCTTTTTTGCCTTCTACTTAGATTTTCCAATCACCTAAATTAACCTCTTTAAACATTACCTGCAATTAGGTTAATCTTATACCTCTCTGATCAGGTAGTTAGATATTTTTCCACTTAATCATCACCATAGATCTTAGGGTTTGGTTAGATCCAATGAATCCTTCTAACATTTCATTTACCATATACCTTGTAGAATACATCTCAAAACTCCTTCTTGAATCCATACATAAAAATGGTTAAACATAAATTACTCATTTAATTCTCCACAATGATCATCCTTATCTTAAATACACTTTACATATCCCAAGAAATCAATTATGTCAGCTGGGATCTCAAATCTTCCTAAAAATGTCAAAATACTGACACTCGGTCAAAATACTAATGCTTGGTCATCACCGTGTTCTTCTTCTTAGTCATCACTAGATAACTTGGTAATTTACTGACACTCAGTAAATGTTGATGCTCGGTCAACACTATATTTTCTCGGCATGCACTAGTGCTCGGTCGACACTCGTATCACTTGGCACATACATAAGTTACTTAATCTTTTTCTCTGTTACTCGGTCAAGACTAAACTTTTAGTCCTCCAAAATTCACTTGGTGTTAAATATAACAACATATTACCTTACCAAGGTGGAATATCATCAAGTACCCATTGTAACTTCACATAAATCAACCATTATACTAGGTCTTCTTGTTATCTCCTCTTTTCAAATCTTCTTCATCAATCAATTGATATGGCACTTTAAAAGATAGCAATTGTCTTACCAGTTAAGGTTTGACATCAATGGCAATATAATAATTTTTTAAATTGTAGCTTCCAACACATCCTCTACTAATCCATATGTTGGCTCAACTCCAAAAAATAATGTTAATACTACTAACCAATCAGTTACCTTTGATGTTGCATGTTCAGGTAAGTCTGGTAAAAGTTCACCTAAGAAGAATAAACCTTCTCCCATAGAGCCTTCCCATGTTTGTGTAACCCGCTCTAGGAGTAAAAAGAAGAATAAAGAGATTCTAGAAATAAAATAATACATTAACTTGAGCTCAGTGGATGAGGCTCTTGAGAAAATGAAGAACCAAGCCAAAGAGATCCCTGCTGCAAAAAAAAATTAAAACTCAGAAAAGTACACAGGAAGACATGGACACTATTAGTGGTATGGTGCTAATGGATTTGATAAGTTTTCAAACACCCCATCAAAATGTTCTACGGGTCTTCTAAAGTGGCTAGAGGATTCACTTAATAGAAAATGTAGTGTAGTTCCTTTATCTATACCCAATGAAGACATGGTGAGAAAGTTCCTTCGCAAAACACCTAAAAGAAAAAAGCCAAAAATATAGGCTATGCTAGAAGCTAATGAAAATACATGGCATTGGGTGATAGAAATAGTGAGGCCTATTACAGATAACAACCCTAAATATGTCTCAACTTAACATTTCAAAATTGAGAAAATTGACTTAGGTGGAGCATCGAGCACAGTTGATGCTAAGCACTTATAATCCTCCACTAAAAGATGCTAGATCGCACCTTGAAGGATGAACATGATAAGAAGGAGATGAAGTGATCTTTGCGAAAGATCGCAGAGTACATTAAAGCTATCTATAATCTAGAACCTCAACCCCTATTGAAAATACCCTTATCTTTTGACCCCAAGTCCCCTACTATCAGAAGAAGGTTCGATCAAATTCAACGAAACAAAATGTAGCTGAGACATTACATGATTGGCTTGAATCTGCAATGCAAGGAGGGAAATATTACATCACTTCTCTAAGTGATATATACACACAGATGTCACCACTATCAATAATGAATTAGAAGAAGAAATAGATTCCTGCGATAAAAAAAAATCAAATGGATGGTTGTGGTTGTATAGATGGGGGATGCCAACAAATTTGGTGTTATGAACTTTCTAGCTGAAAATCTAGTGCAAGGGATGGATGATAATATTTTTTATGTTTCAAAGAAGACTATTGAATGGATAAATTGGGTTATCAAACAAGAAATTAAGGAATCAATGGAACTATCAAAAGAACTGGTTAGCCTCACAAAAACAATGCACAATGATCTACAGTGCATTGATGTTCCTCTCAAGAATGAGGACGAACAAACTGTTTGAGACAGAGAAATTGATGAAGTCCTTTAAAGAGAAAATTCAAGAAGTTAGAGATACAAAATCCTTGACAACATAGGACTTCTCAAGGGTAGCCAGTATTGAATCCACATTAATTATCTATCTCGATCATTTTAAAATGCATGATCAGAAGGTAGAACATGTCTAGAAAGAAAAAGAGTTGTGGATGAAGAGAATAAAACACATAGGACTTCCTAACTACCAACTCGTCGTCATTTTCTCGGTGCCATAGTTGGAATGAAAAACCTGACATGAAACACCACCTAGACCCAAAAATTCCACAAATTCATCAGCTCCAATCTCCTCCTGATCATAGTTTTGAAATAATATCTCGAGCCATTCTGGTTCATCTTTTCTATTTTATGTTAATTTTAGTAAAAACTACTTCTAGATAGAAACTCCTAGGTGGAGTTATTGGAACTAAATTTCAAGGGTTGTTAAGCCTATTGGGCTATATATTTTTGATGTTTAATAATTTAAGAGGGTCGGTCATTTTAAGATAGATTATATAGCCTATGATTGTCACATACAATTTTGGTATGGTGAAAAGACATTAGTCCAGTGTTTTGTCAAAATTGCTTCTAGTTTAAATCTATGTGTTTGAAATGAATATATAAATTTCTAGTGGAATGTTTTCATTCTCAGCAACAGTTTATTGCTTTTTTCTATTCATGGAAATATATTGAGTGTGATGATCATAATACGATCTGATTATTGCTTTATATATTCGAACCCTGGATTAGGTCCATTGGCTTGATCTTTATGTTATTTGTCACACAAATGTTTATGCACACTCATATCATGGTTATGGTTGATTTCTTTGCCTTTAAATGCTTTCTGGTTAAAAGCGTTATTAATTTTTATATTTCTATTCATTCAATAATTCTTTGAAGACCTTGCAAAGGAAGTTGTACCTATAAAATTTAGAGGGTTTAATCGTGAGAGGTTACCCAATTGTTGGCGAAAAGTTATAATTAGCATTATTTAAAGGGACATAGAGCTATTTATTTTATTTACATATAAATTTTTTGAGGATAAATCTAGTCACCAACAAATTTTTGGTGACTCTACTAGGGAAGAACAAAACAATTTTATATTCAATAATACATAGTCACCTGTGTATGGGGTAATATGGTGCTTCCCCATGAAAATGTCTTTCCTGTAATGCAACCCAATTTAGGTTTTCAAGGAACATAGAAAGATATTATAAGTGAGTTTAATACTTTTTCTTGGTGTTTGAGGAGGATTGTTGAAGATTATAGATGAGACAAATTTCTCTCAGAAAGAGAAGAAGATATTTTTGCAAATCTAAGATTTTTAGTTGAAAGACAATGGAGAAGACAAGATGAAAACCGGGCTTGCAAATTAGCACCAAACCCACCTCAAGTTCCAAGAAACCAAGAACATCCAAATAATTAGGCACACATATATACCATTGTATCATAATACAAACACCACTAAGAGGGGGGGTGAATTAGTGGTTACTTAAAACTTGTTTTTTTCAAATTTCAAATTTCAACTTTTACAATTATAACTTAAATTTATGGAAAATGAACAAGATATGAAAGTAGAATAAGGTACACCATATTTATTGTGGAAAAAACCTTAGGGTTAAAAACTACTTTGAATCTGAAACTTTTTAAACCTCTTGGGAAAATCTTTTAGAGCTACAACTCTGGGAAGCACCAACACCCTATTTTAGAGACACTAATCTCAAGGAACACCAATCCCCTTTATCTAAAGCACCCACTTGAAGAAGATTAAGGAGAAACAAATTCTAACATCAAGAAAAATTAAATAAAAACCAAAGGGTCATCTCTATTACAATACAAATAATGAAACAATAATTCAACTCTAGGTTGAAAACACCAGGCAGGATATACTTCTCTTTCTGTTTGCAACTTTGTTCCCTTTTACATCAACCAATGTGTATTCAAATATTCATTTACATATAATCTTAATCAAAATCATAACCTTACAATATGATACGAAATCATTAATTTTAAAATTCAATGATATATTTGAAAGTTAAATAAACTTATCCTTCTTGAAATGACAAACTCTTAATTTTCCTTTCAAATTATCAAGCACCCAAAAGTGCACTTATGTACCAAAAAGGAACCTGATCAAATACTAATTTAAATAAACATAAAACAATTTATATCCCTTCCTCAACCTCTGATAAATCTTTACAATAAATATCAAAACATATAATGCATATTTGCATTAAATAACTTTACCCTTCACTATGTTGTCTAATCCACCTGAAACCATGCCTTCTACTCTAATTCAAATATCTTCAAATTCCTTCCAAAAAATGCAAGACCACCTATACCACTATTTGAAGGAATGAATCCCCTATTTATAAATGTAGATATTCATTTTCAAACAACCCATTAACCTGTCCAAAAGTGCTTTAGACCAAAACTGGTAATAACTGTGAAAACTACCCAGAATTGCCTTGGTCAAAATTTATCTTCTCTCTCACACCACTCGTTATGCAAAAACTAACTCTAACCCATTTCAGATCTATTTGTTAAATTTCCATATAGTTATAATAGTTTAGGGTTTGTTTAAGACGTAATATGTAAAAATTTGATTAGACCGAAATTGGGTATTTATGAAATTAAACCTGTTTTCACCATAACTAATTATTTAGAGTGTTGATCACTTCAAACTTAAAAATTAACACCATAGTGATGTTTTAATCCATATAGAGGATCATTTATTATTATGAAAGACTCACTAAGAGATTCATATCATGTTAATTAACATTCCTATCAAATATTATATTAACTACAATCAACATAATCATGTGACATAAAATTCATTATATGGCTTTCATATCCATCATCATCACCTCTGACCATCAAATGAGATACCTGATCAAAATGTATTATTGAAATCAATGAAAATAATCATAGAAAAAAATACCAAAGGTTCAACATACTCCCCCTTTGGCATTAATGTCAATACCAATACCAACCTCTACATGTACCTGTGTAGAATCCATCAACACATTTTTCCTCATTGTTTTTTCCCCCTTTGACATCAATAAGAAAGGAGATACATCGAGGTTTCAATTGAAAAAATTATCATAAATTCTCCCCCTGAAACCTATCACACTCTAAGTAACTAATGCAAGAGAATAAAGAGAGACAACTCCCAATTTGGTTCTCAAACCTTCAAACACATCTTTTGAGAGATATTTTGTGAATATGTCAGCCAATTAATCTTCATGTTTCTCTCCTATAATATATTCTTGAGGATGATATTTCTTCAATCTTGTTCCTGTAGAATTTTTACCTATTAGTTTCGGTGTTCTTGTTTGATCTTTTATCTTTTCATCACTTTCTTCAACTTTATTATCTGATTTGTTCAAATTATTATTATTATTATCTTGGAGAAGAGTATTATCAATTTTTTTTTCCTTTTTTATCCTGCAACACTTCATTCACCTGTCCCATAAGTCTAACATCTTCATGATTGTTAGTATTTGTGATATCTTTTAAATTGTATATATTACATTTTGATCTTTTACCTGATGCAACCAACTATCCTGAGCTAGATTTTATTTGACAACCATGATCATAAAACACAACTTCATATCCATTATCACAAATTTGACTAACACTTAGAATATTGTACTTTAATTTGTCAAAAAAAAACACATCATGAATAGAAATTTTGTCACTAAGCATCAAAGAACCCAAGCCTTATATTTTCCTTGAAAAATCATCACCAAAACTCATATTGCCACATTTTTAATTAATCAACTTGTCAATCTTTATTTTATCACCTGTCATGTGTCTAGAACAACCAGTATCAATTATCCACAAATCCTTTTCTTCATAATGTAAAGCCATTTGAACAAACATAGAATTATTATTCTTAGGCCTCCATATATTAGTCACTTTAGTGTCAAATTCTTTATCAACTTGTAGACCTGTATAAGATTGATAATTTTGAAATGACTTTGTTCTGCAATTCCTCATAACATGACCAAATAGATTACATTTGTAACATATTAGACCATTTATTTTAGGAAAGGAATAACCAAAATAAAAATTTGAAAACCTCCTTGACATATATTTGTAATTACTTATTCTATGTCCATATTGGTGACACATGAAGCAATACCCATCAAAGAAAGAAGTGAACATGTTTGAAGATATTTTACCCGTGAATGAAGTTCTTGATATAACCTGCTTTTTATCATGAGAAATATGATTAAAATATTCATTTTTACCTGCATTTGAAGTGGTACTATTTTGAACTAAGTCCTTACTTTCATATTTTAATATCTCAAATAAATATTTATATTTCTTGTCACTAGAAGGTTGTCCAAGTTCAAAATCAATTCCAGTTAGATTATCAGTTCTTCTTTGTTTCCTTAACATGTCATCCAAATTTGTATTCTCATAATTTTATAACTTCATTTTATATGATACTACTTTATTAATTAACCTTGTACATTCCTGATTTTTAGAACTTAACTCTTCCTTAGTGACAAAGACAATTCTCTTTTGTTCCTCAAGTTGTAATTTCAATTCTATAACTTGTTGATTTAATTCCTTAGTTTATTTCTCAAAGTTTTACTTTTTCCTTTAAGAATTTATTTTATTGAACACTTAAATTCCTTTTTAATTCCTTGATCTTTTTAAGTGCATAAAGAAATTCACATTCTAAATTAGTCTCAACAAGTTCAACATTATCATCACTATTTGATTCTTGACAAGTAGTTTCTACAGCCATGAATAAAACTTCATTTTCATCACATTTAAAGCTACTAGATTCACTATCTGATACATCAGCAATTAAACTCTTATTCTTCTTAAAGAACTTATTCTTGTTATATAATTTATTTTTACTTGATTTCTCTTTCTCATCATCTACTTCACCATGACTATTATAAGGAAATTTATATGCAAAGTGTCCTATTTTACCACAATTAAAGCATTTGAAAGGAATTTTACCATTGTATTTACTTTCTCCTTTCCTTAATTTCCTTAAGATTTTTTAATTCAATAACATCAAGGTCTTCTGATTCTGATGAGACTTCCTTCGTTTTCTTTTCTACCTTAAATGCTGCTTCTTTGCTTGTGGATTCCTGCTTTCCAAAATTTTGCATTTCATAAGCTACAAGTAGTCCATGAATATCTTCCATTGTGTACTTGTTAATGTCTTTGGTTTCTTCTATAAAACATATCTTAGAATCAAATTTATCAAGAAGAGATATTAATACTTTCTTAACAACATCAATATCATCGAGTGTTTCACCAAGTCCTCTTACGCCATTCAAAATTTCATCTACCTTACGAAGATAGTCTTCTACCTTTTTATCATATCCTATTTTTAGATCTTCAAATCATGATTTTAAATATTGTATATTGGCTTCTTTAACTCTATCATTACCATGATAGGTGTTTTTCAACTTGTCCCATACTTCTTTACAAGATCTGCAATGCATTACCTTAACAAAAACATCTTTAGATAAGCTATTAAATATAGAAAACTTAGCCTTCATATCAATTTCATAGTTCCTATTTTCATCAATATCTATAGGTAAAGTATTAGGAACATTATAAAAATCAACAAATGAAGCCCAAAAATCAATATTAATTGACAACAAGTAAGTTTCCATCATAACTTCCCAAAAAGCATAATCTAATCCATCAAAAATAGTAACCTTTGAAGCACTATCTTAAGCCATTATAGATAAGTATCCCACTCAACCAAAATCTACCCAAAGTTGTTAAAATTGATGTAGGGAACCTTGATCTGATACCACTTTTTGGAATACAAACACCACTAAGAGGGGGGGTGAATAAGTGGTTACTTAAAACTTGTTCTTTTCAAATTTCCAATTTCAACTTTTACAATTATAACACAAAGTTATGAAAAATGAACAAGATATGAAAGAATAATAAGTACACAATATTTATAATGGAAATATCCTTAGGGTGAAAAAACACTTTGAATCTGAAACTTTATTAGCCTCCTGGGAAAACCTTTTAGATCTACAACTCTAGAAACCACCAACACCTTGTTTTAGAGACACCAGTCTCAAGGAACACCAATCCCCTTTATCTGAAGCACCCACTTCAAGAAGATTAAGAAGAACAAACTTCTAACATGAATAAAAATGAATTAAAAATCAGAGGTTTGTCTCTATTACAATACAAATCATGAAGTAATAATTCAACTCTAGGTTGAAAACACCAAACATGATATACTTATCTTTGTGTTTACAACTTTGTTCCCTTTTACATCAACCACTGTGTATTTAGATATTCCTTTACATGTGATCTTAATCAAAATCAGAAACTTACAATCTAATATGAAATCATCAATCTGAAAATAGAATAAAAGATTTGAAAGTTAAATCAACTTATCCTTCTTGAAATGACAAACTCTTAATTTTCCTTTCAAATTATTAACCACCTAAAAGTGCACTTATGTACCAAAAAGGAACCTGATCAAATATTGATTTAAATCAATGTAAAAAATGTATATCCCTTCCTCAACCTATGATAAATCCTTGCAAGAAATATCAAAACATATGATGCATATTTGAATGAAATAGCTTTACCCTTCATTATGTTATCTAATCCACTTGCAACCTTGCCTTTTGGTCTAATTCAAATATATTAAAAATCATTCAAAAACATGTAGGACCACCTATACCACTATTTGAAAGAATAAATCCCCTATTTATAAATGTATATATTCTTTTTCCAACAGCCCATTAACCTTTCCAAAACTGCTTTAGACCAAAATGGGTTATAACTGTCAAAACTACCCGAAATTGCCTTGGTCAAAATTCATTTTCTCTCTTTCACCACGTGTTATACAAAAACTAAATCTGAACTATATCAGATGTGTTTCTTAACTTTCCATAAAGATATAATAGTTGGGTTTTTTTAAAGACGTAATATGTGCAAAACTGATTAGACCGAAACTGGGTAGTTATGAAATTAAAATTATTTTCACCATAATTCATTATATAAAGTGTGAATCACTTCAAACTTAACACTTAACACCATAGTGATGTTTTAATAAATATATATAATATTTTATGATTATGAAACACTTACCAAGAGAATCATATCATGTTAATTAATATGTATATCAAATATGATATTAAGTACAATCAACATTATCATGTGACATAAAATTCATTATATGACTTTCATATCCATCACCATCACCTCTAACCATAAAATGAGATACCTGATCAAAATGTCTAATTGACATCAATGAAAATAACTAAAGACCAAAATAAAAAAAGGTTCAACACATTGTCCTTTCGGACTGGAGTCTAGAAGGTATACTAGGTCTTTGAGATGAGAAGGAATGGTTGATCTGATCCTTGAAACCATACATAACTTGGATTTTGCTCCAAACCTCACTCTGAGAAGATCCAAAAGTAGACCACCTTTACCACTAAATACCCTTGTTTCACTATTTTTTCAAGCTCTTACTTTAGATAGGATTTTTCTTCCTAGTGTAATAAACTTAACTCCTTATACTCCAATCATGGAACAACCTTGGGGAGTAGCTATAGGTCCTCTAAACTTAGGAGCATAGTTAAATGTCATGCCTAAAGGAGAAAAGGAAGTATTACATAAATTTAATAGAGATGGAATTAAGAATAAATGTAATATTAGCGTGTTATGTGTTGGCAGTACAACATAAAGATGTTGCAGTAAGGTTGTTAGTGCAAACTTTCATTGATAGTGCTGCAGAATGGTTCTATCATCTACCCGCGGGTTGTATTACCAATTTGAATAATATGAAGACTAGATTTGAGGCAAGATTTAAAGGAATAGAAGATGAAAATTCCTTATTGGCTTAATTAACCCAGCTTAAAAAGGAAATTCATGAACCTATGAGAGAATTTGTTAATAAATATACGATAAGATTATAAATAAAATTACTGGTAATCAAAGACCTACAACTGATAACTGGAAATGCTCCTTTATCAACGCACTGTCCCCTAATATAATATTTTTCTTAAAAAGGGAGAGAGTAGTATATTTGGCCATTTCTCAAGCCATGACGATACAATTAGAAGATGACCTTATCTCTGTAGGAAAATGGAGAAATGAGGTCCAAATACGGAACGTGCAAGCATCTACATCTTCTAGCCCTATGATACAAACATTGGTCAATGATATGATCATTCTTAAATGATATTTTTCTAAATCAAACATACTGTATCAAGATGCTCTCAAGAGATTCTCAAACCAGAATGTAGGGCCTTCTGGAAAACAATCATTGTTTCCTGTTGCACTGCAATGGTTAGCCATTGAACCACCTCCCAGCAACAAATAAAACATGTGTATTTTTTACTTGACTGATGACCATGATGTAAATACATTCCCTGAAATGGTGCATTATGTACAATTGGAAAAACAAAAGGGGATCGTGGAAGCACCACTTGAAGATGAAAGGATCCTTAAAGAATCTAGCAACTCTGTAACTCACTACCTTGAATATGAGTCAGACTCAGAAAAATGTGACATTTTGGTGACTTTATAAGAATCCTCTTGCATGGTCCTGACAAGGAATCAACACAATTCAAAATCATCTGGCTATACACCATCTCTAGAATCATTTAACAAAGTGATAGAACCTTTGACTCAAACCGGTGCAAGTTCAAAAGTTCAAACTTCATCGACATTTGGCGTTCAATTGCTTAAGAAGTTTGAATCTAAATCTTCTTTTAACATAGTTGAGTTTTGTAAATATTCTAAAATACAAATCTCTCCTACAAAATATCTTAGGTTAAATCTAGATAATTTAATTGAATATATTAAAGGTACATGTTCACCTAAGATTAACAATTGTCAAATGACTAATTCTCAATCTAGCAAAGATTCCTTATCACATTCACCTAACGAGCCAGAGGAAATTAAAACTCTATTGCAAATAGATGTGTTGATTGAGTCTTCAAACCCTCATGCCAAACTCAAGCCATTCTATGTTTCTCTTTTCATTCATGGTCATAAGTTGAATAATTGTACAATATATTCACGAACCTCTGACAACATTATGCCATCACCTATAGAAAAATCCTTAGATTTATTTTTAAGAAAAAAATTTGGTAGTTGTTATTCAATGGATTTAAAATAGATATCATTTCTTGGATAGATGAAAGATGCTCAAGTGGCATTGGCGACGTATCCTAGTAAAATGTTCAAGCTAACAATCTTAGTTTTTGATATCCCTACCATCTACGACATGTTATTAAGTGGGACATTCTATAGAGACATGGGTGGTGAGATTAAGATGGATTGGTCTTAGGATACCATTCTAGTTGGAAAATAGAAGGTTGTTCTTGAATACGAGGCTAAGAAAAAATATACTATTTTCCATTCTGAAGACCCCAGATCACATATCTTGTACCCGGAATCAGAATTTTGCAATTATGTGATCCTACCAGAAAAAGGCATAGTGGTTGCATAGTACACCACTAAAATAGTAATATGGGTCATGGAATTTGATAGAAGATGTTCCATTGCTAGTTCTAGAGGTGGAGTAATGTGCATATCACCAACAAAAGAGAAGATACCATATGATTTCAAAGTGGAATTTAGTATTACTAACTACACGATGGAGTAAAAATATTTATTGTTAGGAATGGAGGAAGGAAAAAGAAGGGGAATAAAAAAAAAAGGTTGAAACACTATCGAAACAAAATTTGGGATGAAATGGAAGGGTTTGAGGCATTCTCTATTAAGGATATAACAAGAGAGATAAATTCTAGGGAAGACACAACTGTAGGATCAACGTCTTTATTAATTCCTCACCCGGACTTCAAAAATTATGTATAAAAAATTGAGCTTATCCATAGGCCCAACATCCAAGACAATTTTGAATCCTGACAGGTATTTCACAATGATAAATAGATTAATGCATTCATGCAATGTGTGGATATGTTTATAGAAACACATTTTGAAGGTTTCCAATTCGAATGTCATGATTTTTTCCTAGATACAGAGGACTTCTGATAACAAGACATTGTTGAACTTAAAGGTAACATAATGGGTGGGTGAGCTCCAAACTGTTGGGTATTGGAAGGCCAACAAACATTTGTCCTGTTGCTACCTTTGTCTCTTCAGCTTTTCATTTATGAGCTGTTAAATATAGCTCCTCTCTTCATTGTAGATTGATCATTGAGTTAATATTATTCTTCTACTCTTATTGTAGATGTAGGCATTTATGTTGAACCATGATAAATTACTGTGTACTATGTATTGCATCTTTGTTCTTCTTTTACTTCTATTATTTTACTTTTACAATTGGTATCAGAGCGAGGTTGAATCGTTGTTGAGATTTCGGTGATTGAAATTTCAAAATCATGGAAGATTTAAGAGTGTAGAAATTTTCTGGGAAGAACTTTGGAATATGGAAGAGCCAGATGAAATCTTTGCTAATCAAGCAAAGCCTCTCACTCACAATCCAAGGGAAGACAAAGAAGCCAAGCACAATGTGTATCGAAGATTGGGAATTGTTAGATGAAAAAGCCAAAGAAATTATTATTCTCTTTAAATGATAACGTGTTGTACAATGTTGTGAATAAAGAAACGATAAAGGATGTATGGGACAAACTCATAGCCACATATGTGATGGAATTAGCAGCAAATAAAGTCTTCATTATGAAGAATTTATATAAATTAAAGATGAGGGAAGATGAGAATATGATGAATCATATCAATGATTTCAGTACTTTGATCATCCAAGTAGACTCGGTTGGCATGAAACAAGATGATGAGAACAAGGCTATATTGTTTTTGTGCTCTCTTCCAAATAGTTGGGATGGAGTTGTAACCATTGTTAGCACTACAACATCAAGCATGAAAAAAGTTAATGTTTGATGAAGTTTTAGCAACTCTTCTCAGCGAAGACATGAGAAGGAAGAATTTGGAATCTTCAACCAGCGAAGCTCTAACAATGGTGAGACCCAAAAATAGGGGAAGAAGCCATTATAGAGGTAGAAATAACAACAATCAGAGTTCTCAATTTGCAAGAAGATCATATTCAAGAGGTAGACAAAACGGTTGTTGGTTTTGTGGCAAATTTGGTCATGTTAAGAAAGATTGTCGCAAATACAAGAAGGAGCAAGAAAGGGTTTTGGACACTGAAGCAAACATTGCCCATGACAAAGATGATGGTATTTTAGTACTTTCTATAAGTGACACAAAAGAAAACTCTTGGGTCATGGATTCTAGTGCTTCTTTTCATGCCACTTCTTGCATGGATTTGCTCACAAATTATCAAGAAGGTAAATTTGGAAAAGTTTATTTGGGTGATAATAATTGTTGTGAAATTATTGGCAAAGGTGATTTTGTTTTACCATTGGAAGGAGGAGGCCAATGGCTTCTCAAAGATGTTCATCATATTCCAAAGTTAAAAATAAATTTGATTTATGTCAGTCAATTGCATACACAAGGCTTCCATACCTCTTTCTTTGCAGATTCATGGAAGGTAACCAAAGGTTCCATGGTGATTGTCAAAGGAAATAGAGTTGGTAGTTTGTATCTTTTAGAGCGTCCTAGTGAGGTGGGAGCTGCTATGACATTCATAGGCAGTGATGTAGCTCTTTGGAATCAAAGGTTAGGCCATATGAGAAAGAAAGGCCTTGAAGCGATGCTCAATTGTGATCAATTACCAGGTCTAAAATATGCAGATTTGGAATTCTGCAAACATTGTCTTTGTGCAAAACAAAAATGGATCAGCTTCTTGAAGAATGGACATGAAAAGAAGACATCACCAATGGAACTAGTACACTCGGATCTCTGCGGACCTATGGAGGTAATTTCTTATGGAGGTGCAACATATTTTGTTACTTTTCTTGATGACTATACTCAAAAAGTGTGGATTTACATGATGTCTTGTAAATCTGAAGTGTTTTCAAAATTTAAAATTTTCAAAGCACTTGTTGAAAATCAATGTGGTCATAAAATAAAATGTTTAAAGATGGATAATGGGGGTGAATTCTATTCTTTGGGGTTTGATAATTTTTGTGCAGATTATGGTATTCAGAGAATCAAGGTTGTCCCATATACTCCATAAGAAAATGGGGCAGCGGAAAGGTTGAATTGAACAATTCTTGAGAAAGCTAGATGTATGCTTTCTAATGTTGGTTTGGGAAAAGAATTCTGGGTGGAAGCATGCAATACCATTGTGTATTTAATCAATCACAGTCCCTCATCTCGATTGGATTTTGGTATTCCGAAAGAAGAATGGTTGGGAAAGAGAATTTCTTATTCTCACATTCGGGTGTTTGGTTGTCAAACATTCGTTCATGTTCCTAAGGAGAAGAGGAGTAAACTCGGTTCAAAATTGTAGCAATGTATATTTGTAGGCTATGGAGAAGATTAGTTTGGTTTTCGTATGTGGAATCCAGTTGAGAAGAAAATTGTAAGGAGTTGAGATGTGGTTTTTAATGAAATTGTGTTTCCATCTCTGTCAGAAGAAACACATGGAAATGAACATATCCCTTTGTTTGATATTGCCAACAATGGCATTAGTTTTCCTCACATCCCCTCTCAAAGCTACAACATAGAACATCCCCAGCATATGACACCCACATCTATTTTAGCTCAAATTCCATCCATTACAGAATCTTCTAATTCTGATTTTTCTTCTTCCTACACACAATCTGAAGGTAATGATAGTGCTCTATGTCCAATTAATAATAATTATGAACTACCTTGGTCTGCCGTGGGTTTCTCAACACCAGTGGGCAGGACACATTCTTCATTTTTGGGAGACCCTAGTGCTCCACCGCAACACTCTATTTTTGAGTGGGCAGACCCCAAGCTAAATCGCGTTGGGTCTACTCCTTCCTTACCTGCACCAAATTTCACCTCCCCTGCATAGCACATTGATGCTTCCTCCCCTACACAGCACATTGAAGTCTCCACCCACGCACAGTATAACAATTCTCCTCCTGCGTAGCATGACTGTCCTCCTCCCTCTGCGAGCTTGTCTCTCCATTTCAAATAGAGAACAGCCTGCGTGAATAAGAGTAAGGCACACAGTAGCAGGGTCCACGTCAACAGCAATAGGGCATGCATGAGCAACATCATGGCTCGCGTGACATTCCAATGGCTAATTCAAATTTATAGCATGATGATACTGGGGAATATGTCAGAGACATTCAAATGACTAATTCCAACTTTCAGCATGATGATATGATGAATCTTGGACAGAGTAATGATTTTAGGAAATTATGTATTGATTCAAATCAGAATCATTGATTGAGGAGATCTACCAGGTAGATAAAAATTCCTTCTAAATTTTTAGATTATGAATTGTTATTTGCTGAAGAGGTAGAGCCCAAATTGTTAATTTTGGAGCAAGTTGAAACGGCCACTTATAAAGCCACTTGACTCAGCAGTGATAAAGATAAATGGATGACTACTATGCAAGAAGAAATGTGCTCTTTGGAAGGTAATCACATTTGGGATTTGGTCTCTCTACCACCAAATCGGAAACCCCTTAAGAACAAGTGGGTTTACAAACTGAAAGATGAAGGTGGAGGTTTAAAATTCTATAAATTATGACTAGTGGTAAAAGGATACGCTCAACAAGAAGGGATTGATTTCACAGAAATCTTCTCACCGGTTGTCAAAATGACAACTATCCAGACTATTTTCAGACTCACAGCTGTGTGGGATCTCAAATTAGAGCTGCTTGATGTCAAGACTGCATTTCTACATGGTGATGTGGATGAGGAGCTGTATATGGAGCAGCCTCAAGGTTTTATTGACAAAGGGCAAACACATCTTTATTATAGGTTAAGAAGAAGTTTGTATGGGCTCAAGCAAGCCCTGCGATAGTGGTATCTAAAATTTGATCGCTTCATGGTTGAGAAAAAATTCATAAGATGTGAATCTGATCCATGTATTTATTGCAAGAAACTTCCAAATGGAGAATTCATTATTCTTATTTTATATGTTGATGACATGTTGGTAGTCGGCACAAGTTCTCGAATTGTTGGTGAGCTGAAAACCAAGTTGGCAAGTAAATTTTCCATGAAGGACTTAGGGGGAGCCAAGAACATTCTTGGTATGACAATCACACGAGATAGAAAGAAGAAAGAAATTACTTTGTCTCAAAAGGATTACATTAGCAAAGTTGTGGATAGATTTGGTATGAATGATGCCAAGATAGTTTCTACCCCTCTTGCTTCTCATTTTCAGTTGTCTTCTGAATTGTGTCCAAAAGTACAATAGGAAAAGGAATTCATGGACAACATCCCTTATAAATCAGTAGTTGGTAGCATAATGTATGCTATGGTTTTCACTCACCCCAACATTGCCCATGTGGTGGGAGTAGTAAGTAGGTTCATGAGAAATTCCAGGAAGCTTCATTGGGAAGCTGTTAAATGGATAATAAGATATTTAAAAGGCACTTTAGATTATGTTTTATGTTTTGGTGGAAACAATAAACAGCTACAAGGATTCACAGATTCAGATCTTGCCAGAGATTTGGATAAGCGTAGATCTACTACCGGTTACACATTCATGTTTTTTGGAGCTGCTATTAGCTAGGCCTCACGGCTGCAACATTCTATTCCTCTCTCCTCAGCTGAAGCTGAGTATTTGGCTCTTTCCAAAGGTGCTCAGGAGATGATTTGGTTGTAGCGATTACTTGGTGAAATGAAGTATCAACAAAATAATTATGTATTATTTAGTGACAGTTGCATTGCCATCTTTATGGCTCATAATCATGCATCTTAGTGAGGTTCAAAACACATTGACATTCACGCTCACTTTTTTTGGCATATGGTTGAAGAGGGCAGGTTGAAGGTTGAAAAGATTGATACCAAAATCATTCTAATAGATATATTCATGAAATTTATAACCAAAGAGAAGTTTGAATGTGCAAGAACTTCTCTTGGACTTGTTAAGATGAAGTAGGTTAGCATGTAGAGCAGGGGAATGCTTGATCAGCTGAAATATTCGTTGACTTCCGGTGGGAGTTTGTTGGGTATTGGAAGGCCAACGGACATTTGTCCTGTTGCTTCTTTTGTCTCTTTAGTTGTTCAGTTATGAGCTATTAAATAAATCTCCTCTCTTCATTTTAGATTGATCATTGAGTTAATATTATTCTTCTTCTCTTAGTGTGGATGTCTAGGCATTTATGTTGAACCACGATAAATTACTATGTACTGTGTATTGTGTCTTTGTTCTTCTTTTACTTTTCTTATTTTACTTTTACACAAGCATTTGTATTTCCTATTGGTTTGCAGTCATGAATATGAATTCTATGAACGATGATATTGTTTACATAATGTATTCTGATACAAGCTCCATTTTCTATGTGAACATTGGTGCCTCTACTGTCAATAATTTTGTAATTGTTCATGATAAGCTCTTCCTTCAGCTAAATAACCGTATCTCTTTGGAATATGATCTAGAGAGGCTCAGTTTGAATAACATCATAACATAGAGTGTCGAGATGAGGATTGATGGGGTCATCATCATTGGGATATGTAATTGTATAAAATCTGCCTTGCTTACCTCCAATGGCATTTTTCCCAAATCTGATGGTACAGTCAGCCAACCTCTTTCTGTTATTGACCCAATTGGGATCACAATGCAAACAGTCATCAATGGGGTTCCCCGTTCCACATGACAAATAGATTAGCTACCTTTTCAAATTATTTAGACTCCTGCATAGAAGCTCTTGAAATTTCTTAATAATCCCAATCATCTACAACTCTGAAAGAAATTAAGGCACCAAATCTACACCATAGAAGTGTCTAAAAAAGAGCTAAAGAAGTTATCATCTATTCAAAAAGCACTGGCACACACTGAGCAGGTTAGTAAATACATCCATCTCCTTAGATTTAGGTATGAGCTATGGATATCAAGATAAGACTTTCCTACACCACAGAAGAAAATTTAGAAAATACTCTCACATTTATTGTTTGGTATTCCACAACTCGGTCATTGTCATGAGATGTTATATTTTCTACAAATATTGTTGTAGAAACAGATTTATCAGTTCAACAAAAGTTTTGATTCCAGTGGGTAACTTTGAAAACCACTCCATGGCTTAACCACCTAGACTTCAAGGAAAGAGATGCATTAGGTACATCTGTTTGTACATGAATTCATGCACAAAGAATAAAATTCCTAGACGTGATCTTGTGGATCAGATTGACCAGCATATTTATCAAATTTTGGAATTTCCACTCCACGTGGGAACAAAGGTAAGTACAAGTCTTTTTCAAAAGGAAATGGATAGATGGTGTCCATAGAATACTTTGTGGTTTTTTTCTCTTTATCCGTCTTCATCTCTTGAGTCTCCATTTGTAAGGCTTGTTGTTATTTTGTCACCAGTTTTAAAGGAGTTTCTTCCTCTTTTGCGATGACGTCTTCATCTCTGTACTAAGGAGGAAGTTGTGCTCCTTATTTTTCTAGTTTGAGAAAGTATTTTTCTTTCCCTCAATACATGATGTTTTTCATCATCTTGAGAAAGTATCTATCATTTTGACACCTGATAATACTAGCTTCATCAAGCTTGGAGTCACTTGTGGAGTGATGAGTTTTAGTAACCTAGATACTAGCATTATGATTTTTGAGTCTAGAATGCTCTCACCCTTGTCTTTCTCCTGACATTATTGAATTAGGTGACTTGTATTGAGGGGAGATTGACTTGTTTTCATTTTTTGGTTGTTCTATGAAAATAGGGTTTTCTTCAAATGCAAAATGGTATCTCTCTTCCTCTTGAAATTGTTTGTGAGAGCCTATAGTTTGTATAGGCATGAATCAACTGATTTGCCTGACAGGTGCTAAATTAACACTGAAGTACTGACTAAGTCCAAGACCGATGATGGTGATGATGAAAAGGGTAATGTGCAACTGAGAAAGACATGCAAAAGACTCCAATTTTGAGTCAATGTTAACAAACTAGCACTCATGACTCAGAATAAGGATAAAGAAGATAAATAATATCAAATTGAAGGCAACATACTGATTAGTGGAGTAGACCAAAAAACTAGGGTTCACGATAGCAAAAGTCAAACTTCCAATGGATTATGACTAACAACAATAAATAGGACAAGATCACTATTTTGCATTCAAAACTATAGAGGACAACACAAAGCCTAATCAGAGGTCTATGATTAGTAAAAATAAGTCAAAAAGGGGATCTAGATGGATTTTTCAAAATCCAAAACTAGTGAGTGTAGACTTGTACAAGTGTTCTCTACAGATGGTATGAGGAACTAGATTTATTGTATTGGAGTGCATACGAATGGTAAAACATGTCAAAATGGGCAGGTAATGAAAATTTCCATAAGATTATTCTCATAGGGTCATACAAGTACTACCATTGGGTGATACGAGTACACAGGTGTATGATCTGACTTGTACGAGTCAGGACATAGGGTCATACAAATTTTCTTTTCACTCAATGTTTGCAGTTTGTAGTTTTTGATTTCAATGTTTTAGGTTTTCAAGCACATTTAACATAATTGGGAACAAAGTAACCCAAGCACAACAAGAAAATGCTAGATCTAAGGAGATTGGCTGAGTGGAAAATCCTTTCTCACAAACTTAGGAACACACCCAAGAGCTAATAAAAATATGGTCAAAACTAGCCACACAATGGGTCTAGTGATGTTGTATTATCTGAATCCAAATACTAATGGGAGAACGATATGGTGAGTGTCTTGGTGGAGGAACTATCTCTCTTGCACTTGGATTATCCCACTTTCAGGGGTGAACCAGGTAGGTTTCTATTGTAGGGTTCTTAGTAAGGGTCTCCATTTGAATACATCCTTTGTTTCCATGAAAGTGCAATTGAGGCATATATCCCCACAAAGCACCTTAGCACGACTAGTCACATAAACATGATTGAGACCCTAGGGACTTATTGTGTTAGGTTAGAGCCGAGTATAATCTTAAATGTATTCATATTCTGTTAGGAACCTATGTGTTCCTTCTATTTATTTTGTTAGTGTAGTGTTGTTGGAGGCATATGCTTTGTAAGTCATCTTGTGAGTATATTTTATTATCCCACATGCATAGGTAGTAATACTTTTCTAGATTGTACTTAGTACATAAGTGTGTATTGATCCCTTTGTTGGCAGGGATGAATTTATTGTATTGATCTTGCTCAAAGGAGGTTACCCCATCAAAGTGGCCCATGATCAATAGATTCACTCTGAGTTCTACTGTTTCTCTATATTTCTGTTATTTCATGCATGTTCATCATATTGTTGTAGGAGGTTCCTCTCATCTGGTATCAGAGCACTTTCTTGGGCTCGCTGGGTGGAAATTCTGTCAAAAAAATTTCTGTCGTGGCCTTCAGGTTCATTTTTTTTTCATTTGGGTTCATTTCAAATTACAACATTTCTTGTTATTTCAGTACTTCATTTCAGTTGTTAGTATCTGAGTAATTTTCCATGAGTCGATTGTGTCAAAAAAAAATTCAATTTTTTCCATTTTTTAGCCATAGCTTCTTTGCTTTCTTTTTGTTCCCTCTCAAAGTTCCTTAGAATCCCCAAAATACCATTCTGCGTACTTCCTTCCTTGAAGTCCCTATCCCAAATTCCACATATTGAAGCCCTAAATCCCTCATTTATCTAATTTTAGGGTTTGTCCTAAATTTTTCACTTCTCAGCCAATCGCCACCAAATCTGGCCACAAGGTTCATTTCCTAATTTATCTCCTTTGTTTCTCTTGGACTGCTCATCCCATTCCACCTCCCCACCTCTAAAACCCTCATTTTTATTTTTCCCTTTTCATCAGAAAGTCTCCAACCACTTGTCAAACCCCCATTAACCATCTACATTTTGCCCAAATCCAAGTTTGCCCTAACTGAAAAAGTTTTTGTTTCTATTGTTCTACCCATTTCAAAAAGAAAATCCTGCTATATGGTTGTCACCCATACAGGAGAAAAAATCATGGAGGAGGAACTTGCATCCCTCAAGACCAAACTTCAAGATCTGGATGACAAATTTCTCGGTCTCACTCTTTAGCATTCAACCATGAACCGAAACTATTTTGGAGATGTTGGGTTCTCTTCTAGCAAATTTCATGGACTGAAGCTTGATTTTCCTCACTTTGATGGTGCTGATCTGACTGGATGGATTTACCAGGCAGAGCAATATTTCAGCTTGCATAATACTATGGATATCAACAAAGTCCCGCTTGCATCTTTTCATTTGGAAAATGAAGATCTTCAATGGTTCTGTTGGTACATCAAGGCTAATGAAGACCCAACATGGACAAAATTGTGCACACTCCTTTTGCAGCACTTTGGCCCTAGTGCTTTTGATGACTTCATAGGAGCACTCACTAAACTTTGCCAAATAGGCACAGTAAGAGAATACCAAACAGAGTTTGAAAAATTAGCTAATCACACAAAGGGATTGTCTGATGAATTCTTTCGCAGTTGTTTTATCAGTGGTCTGAAGGATGCACTGTTATCTGAAGTAAAAATGTTCTGGTCCACTACAATGATGGAATCCCTTAGGTTGGCTAAGTTAGAAGAGGACAATATTAGTGTTCTACAACATTCTAGATCTAATTTTGTTCCATTCTGAAATACGGGTTCTTCACACCCTCAAGTCACGCCAGCTCCCAGAACTACTCCTATCAAGCACTTATCTGAAGCAGAGATGTGGGCCCAGTGAGAAAAAGGGCTTTGTTATAACTATGATGAGAAATGGTCCTGGGGCTATAGATGTGTTCAGCAAAATCTCTATCTCTTGGATGTGGATTCTCCACCAGAATTGGAAGAGTATGTAGATGCTCATGAAATAGTAGATGATGAGGTTGGGCCTCAACAGCCACTTGTTGAACCTCCTTCGCCAGAATCCCAACCAGAGGTATCTATCCATGCTTTGCTAGGACTCACTACCCCACAAACCATGTGGGTCCATGGTTTCTTCAAGAAGATCCCTCTTAGTATACTCATTGATTCTGGTAGCACTCATAACTTCATTAACCCCCGAATAGCCAAACAGGTTGATTGCTTTGTCCATCCGTGCTCTAGCTTTGAAGTCGTGATTGCTAATGGGGTCACTTTACCTTGCAAAGGGAAACATTTCAATGTGCATCTCTCTATTGGAGATTATAACCTATGCTCTAACATGTTTTCCTTGCCCTTAGGTGGATGTGATGTGGTTTTGGGTGCCCAATGGTTACACACTCTTGGCCCCATTCTATGGGATTTTGATGAACTTTGGATGCAATTTTCAGCCAATGGGAAACAACACACTTTGAAAGGCTTACAGCTAGGGTCTCTCAGCATTGTCAATTCACATCGTATGGAAAATCTTCTTAAGAAGAATTCACATGGTGTCATCACTCAGCTCCATTCCATTCAGATGTAGCCATTAGCGGTCTCTAGTACTCCTATAGATCTACAAAAAAATTTGGATAAGTATTTAGGTGTATTTGTTGAACTTGTGGGATTGCCCCCTTCTCTCCTAGAGGACCACTGTATTCAGCTCCTTCCTGGTAGCATTCCGCCCAACATCATCCCCTACTACTACCCATTTCATCAGAAGGCCAAAATTGAGATGCTCATTTGTGACTTACTAAAGCAAGGTATTATTCACCCTAGTACCAGTTCCTTTTCTTCTCTAGTTCTACTTGTCTATAAAAAAGATGGGTCCTGGCGACTCTGCATTAATTTTTGAGCACTTAATCATCTCACCATAAAGGATAAGTTTCCCATTTCGGTTGTTGATAAACTTCTTGATGAGCTTCATGGTGCTCATTTTTTCTCCAAGTTGGATCTTCATTCTAGGTATCATCAAATTAGGGTTAATGAGGAGGATATCCCTAAAATAGCCTTCTGTACACATGATGGACGTATGAATTTTTAGTCATGCCCTTTGGCCTCACTAATTATCCTTCAACATTTCAAGTAGTGATGAATAAAATATTTTGACCATACCTCTGAAAATTCATTTTGGTCTTCTTCGATGATATCCTCATCTATAGAAAAACCTGGGCTGAGCATCTCCATCATCTGTTGCTCGTAATGTAACTTCTCTATGATCATCAACTCTATGTGAAACAGTCTAAATGTGTGTTTGGACACTATGAAGTGGAGTACCTCGGGCATATTGTTGCACACCAAGGGGTTCGAGTGCATCCTACTAAAATAGATGCCATCAAAAATTGGCCGCATCCACAAACTCTCAAGAGCCTTCAGGTTTTTTTGGGGTTGACTGGCTATTACTGCAAGTTTGTCAAGAATTACGGGAAGATTGCAGCACCATTGACAGCTATGTTAAAAAAGGATGCTTTTGCTTGGACAACTAAAACAAGCTATGTGTAGTACACCTGTTCTTGCTATGCCAGATTTTTCCAAGCCCTTCACTATTGAGAGTGATGCTTGTGGAAATGGACTGGGTGTTGTTCTCCTTCAAGATGACCATCTGATTGCCTTCACTAGAAAATCCCTTTCTGGCAAGAATTTAGCCCTATCTACATATGAAAAATAAATGATGGCTATTTTTCATGTTGTACAGAAGTGGCAGCCATATCTCCTAGGGAGTCATTTTTGTATCAAGACCGATCATCAAAGTCTAAAATACTTCCTAGAACAATGAGTATCCTCCCCTGCACAACAAAAATGGGTCAGCAAACTCATCGGGTATGATTATGAGATCACCTACAAGAAGGTTAAGGACAATATTATGGCAGATGCTCTTTCTCGCACATTTGATGATCAAGCTTCCCTTTCAGCTATTTCTATGCCAATTCCCAATTGGTTAGAATATGTTTAGCAAGGCTATGTTAGTGACTCTTCTTTATCTCAAATCAATCACCAGTTGGTCAATAATCCTTCTATTGTATCGCATTACTCTTGGGATGGTGCTTCTCTCTAATACAAAGGTCGTCTAGTGCTTCCTCAGAATCTAGATCTACAACAGTCTATCTTTTATGAACTCCATGCCTCTCCTTCGGAAGGGCACTCTGGGTTCCTCAAAACTTATGAGTGGGCAAGGCGAAACTTCTTTTGGAAAGGAATGAAACAAATGATTCAACAAATGGTGGCTGAATGTGATACCTGCCAATGCCACAAGGGTGAAACAGCCCTACTTCCTATATTACTGGAACCCTTGCCCATCCCTACATGGATTTGGACTGATATTTCTATGGATTTGATTGAAGGGCTTCCTAAATTAGGCGAAAAGATAGTGATCTTGGTTGTGGTTGATTGTCTCTCCAAATATAGTCATTTTTGTTCCCTCAGCCACCCCTATACTGCCTCCTTAGTTGCACAAATCTTCATGGACTAGATCTTCTGTCTTCATGGCCTCCCTTCTTCCATTGTCTCAAATTGTGATGCAACTTTTACCAGTCATTTTTGGACTGAATTGTTTCAGAAAACTAGCACCAAACTAAAGATGAGTTAGGGTTATCATGCACAAACCAATGGTCAGACTGAAATTGTCAAGAAATTCTTGGAAACTTATCTTCGATGCTTCACTTGCGAACAACAACATTAGTGGGCCAAGTGGCTTCCTCTTGCTGAATGGTGGTACAATACATTTTACCGCACTGGATCTAAAATGAATCCATATGAAGCAGTCTATGGTTAGGCACCTCCAGTGCTCCTTCCCTACACTCTTAGCAGCTCACCAGTCAGGGCAGTTGACACAGTTCTCCACACCAGAGATCATATTCTTTGCACCTTATAGGATACTCTTCACATGGCCCAAAATTGAATGAAATAGTAGACAGATCAACACCATTCTAAGCATTCATTTCAAGTTGGGGATATGGGTTTTCTTTGTCTACAACCATACAAGAAATCCTCCCTAAAGCTTAAAGGGTGTCATAAGCTGGCCCCAAAATTTTATGGGCCATATAAGGTTCTGCAGAAGATTGGTTCAGTTGCTTATAAACTGGAACTTCCTCCTTCTTCCCGCATTCATCCAGTATTTCACGTTTCTTGTCTCAATCAAGTTCTTGGCACCAAAATCATAGCACAAAATTCTCTACCTGAAATGGATAAGGAAGGATCTATTATCTTGGAGCCTGAGGCAATCCTTGATTGGCACACTCGTCAGCTTCACTCTCGCCCCATCTCTAAGGTCTTGATTCAGTAGCATAGAATGTAACCAGAGGATGCTACATGGGAACCCCTTCTTCAGATTTAGCAACAATTTTCACATGTTAAGCTTTGAGTACAAAGATTTTTTCTAAGAATGAGGGGATGTTAGGAACCTATGTGTTCCTTCTGTTTATTTTGTTAGTGTAGTGTTTTTGGATGCATATGCTTTGTAATTCATCCCATGAGTATATTTTATTATCCCACATGCATAGGCAGTAATACTTTTCTAGATTGTACTTAGTATATAAGTGTGCATTGAGCCCTTTATTGGTAGGGACAAATTTATTGTATTGAGATTTCTCAATGGAGGTTACCACCTCGAAGTGGCCCGCAATCAATAGATTCACTCTGAGTTCTACTGTTGCTCTATATTTCTATTATTTTGTGCATGTTCATCATATTGCTATAGGAGGTTCCTCTCATCTTCTGAGACTTTAATCTCAAGGAAATAATTTATTTATAGTGAGTCAGAGTGGCTTGCCTTTAGCTTTTACTCACTTGGGTCATTCTCACAGGGTGATTTCTTTTTCCCACTATGACATGCCCTCTATAAGGTAATCATATCACAAAATTATGACAACCCTGTCTCTGGATATTTTATCATCCCTAAAAGGGAGAGAGCATAATCTCCTAAAATCATTGCCATTTTGAAAATGCCAAAAATAGTGTTCTTTAATTAATGTCTTACATGCGAGGTTCCTATCTTAATAATAATAAAAAAGTTAAGTTCATTCCTGATTAGGCAACCTACAAGTCATTCTCAGTACTTTGATGTTGGATTCTTCATCAATTGTCTTGCAAAAGTGTTTCAGAAAAGAAGTTTTCATAAATTGATCTACATAAAAGATGTTAGGTTGTAGAGGTCAGAAAAAATAAAACAATAAATGATTTTATGTTAGAAAATCTTAAATGAAAAGCTTGTTGTTAGAAACCAGAACAAAAGATACTTGTACGAGTATCCCTAAATCTTAATACAAGAATATACTGAAAACAATATGATTTTGAGTTCCTACTCGTATCTCACTGTGAGAAAGCTTGTACGAGCCTGGACAGTGGAATGTACAGAATAGAAAAATGAGACTTGCAAATTTCTCAAAATGTGAGGTCAAAAATGAGATTTTCTACCCCATGGTGGGCGCCATAAATATGTATGTGAAATTTGGATCTCTAAGATATCAACACACACTTCAATAGGTCATTGCATAGTTAATATAAAAAATAATTGAACTACAAAAAAAATAGATTAATCTAAAGTGACCTATTGATTTCTGGTAGGCAGGAGTATGAGTTTTCTCTCAGATCATCACAAACCCAGTGACTTGACACTGTCTAAATGAAATATTTGCAAATGACTATGATGCAAGTACAAGAAGATTCATCCAATGATTAGATTAGTTCATTTTAAAAACCCAAATGAGATATTCCTATGTTATTAGTTTAAATATTTGCAACATGTAAATATGCAAAGTACCAAATTCTTAATGATCACGAGAGACAAAAAACAACATAATAACTCTACTTGAAATTATGGGGATCCTTTGTGATGAAAATGAGGCTTTCTTTTATAGGAAATCTCTCTCAAATTGATGTTCAATATTGAATTTTGAGGAACGGACAAGATTGATTCAAAGAATCACAATCCATGTGCAATGAAGACCATTGGTTGAGAGAGTTAGTTAACTGAACTGACTGGTCATTCATTCGGGAAACTTCTAAAGTTGAAAGAGGAGTTAACTAAGTCACTTCTCAGTTAACTGAATTGTTTCTAAAATTTGGAGAAGAAGAGACTTAGTTATTTGGATAAGAAAGATTTGTTTCTAATTTGATGATCAGACACAAAAATGCATTTTTGAATATTTAAATAATTTTAATGTATTTTCACTCAATTTATTAATTTTAACTCCTTTTTATATTTAATTGGCAATTATCTATTTATTTAATCAACATATTAGGATATTAATTAATTAAATGACATAAGGTATAATTGCCAATATTTTAGGATTCATGAATTAAATAATTAAATCAAGTGCGATGATTGAATAGGACCTATGGTTTAGGTCAGATCAAATTGAAGATGTTGAATTGCCTATAGGTTAGGACTTAAGGTGATCAAGATTAGGGTTTTCTTAATGAGAGATCAAGATTAGGGGCATATGGTTTTATTGACCATTTTTGCATGATTACAACATCCATTATCAAGTGCAATCATTTTGGAAATCAAGTTATTAAGTTTTCAAGCAAGCAAGACCAATTGGATTCAAGATTTGAAGGCAAGAAACCAAGATCAAGATCTCCAAGTATCCAATTCTTCAAGATAGTTCAAGTAAAAGGAACTCTTCTCCAATTTATTCAATTTTCTCTCCCATGACAACTAGGTAGAGGAATTCTCAAGTCAAGCAAAACGTGCAATCCTTCCTTCTTTGCAACATTGTCAAGCATATCTAAATTCAAGATCTAGGAGTGGCATTCATAGATCTATACATTTATGAGGTAATATTTAATTATATATCTCATTCCATGGTAAACTCTTTGGATCTCAAGCACATTCAAGCATCTTCATGAATATGAGTGATTTCTACATCCGTTCATGAGGGTATATGCAAGGTGAATCTATTATTTGCCTTCTTATTTATAGTCCTTTATGTGATTTCATTTCATTTCTAAGTTTTATTCCTAAAGAGGGGTTTGACCAAGGTAAACCCATTTAACCAACCCTTTTCCCCATTTTTTGTGTGTAGGAATAGGTTACAAATCTGTCAGATCATATCTAGGTAGATCAGGAATAGTCAGAAAATCTATGGAGTATTCAAATGAAAACACTGGGAAAACATCATTTTTACCAAAACGTTCTAGGAATATGTCACCATTGTCATCATATTACTACCATTTTGAGCTCAGATTATAGTCATAGGAAAAAATTTTCTTCTGGTTTCCATTTCCATTAGTTTCAACTCATTGACTGTCTTTTACAATTTGTTTATACCATTTTTTAGTGACTTTCCTAGTTAATTATTTACATTTCTCTATTTTATCATTCTCCTTTCATTAATTACATACTTTAGAGAAGGATCATTGTCCCACTTAGTGTTTGAGTCTCCTCTTGAGCCTAGTGGGGCATCTTCCTTGCTAGATGTGTAATTCATGGAAAGGGAAGTGATCTATCCACACATAGATTTGCTATGCTTCCATTTTCCCTTTGTACATCTTTGGTGAACTCGAATCATAACATTTAAAATTATGATTTGGTTTTTAGATCTACATTGTATACATTACATTAATCATATCTTTTCTACATTATATGAAATTAGATCAGTATTGTATGCATGCTTTACATTAGATTTTCATTAAATAAATTTCTATTTTGGTTAGATTGAATTGCATATCTCTTTCAAATATTAAGTTTTCATTTAGATCTACCTCTTTTCCATTTTCTTGTGCATGCATGTCATTAATTTGAGTCCTGATTATAGAATTCTGGTTAGGAGAAGTCGTAGACTTATGGGTTTTGTCGATCTTGAGCCTCTTATTTTTTCTAGGAATATTTCTTAGACCAACATGCATACTAATAATATTAATCCTATTATGGAGAATAAATATTTCCACTCTTCTCATGATGAAGATGAGGCCTTAAGAGTCCTTCTAATGAAAGTTCAAAAACTTTCCAATAACTTTTAAAAATTTGAACAATGGTTAGGACAAGAGAACTCTAATCTTGAGGTTATATTTGTTCTAGAGGGTTTGAGGTAGTTAAATTCTTAATGATGAGCATGGTGTTAATATCTTGCATAGTATGTCTCATCTCACTAATAGCAATTTTAAGCCTATAAGAGATTGTGCTTGAGATATAGGTTCAATTCCACCTACTACTAGTGTTGAAACCTTTGTGCCTATTTCTACCTCCACTCCTAGTGTATCAACTTATGATCCATTTATCATAACAATTTCCATTCAAAATATCAATCCTACACAGGTTAGCATTCCTTTTCCTACATTTCCTAGTTTCCCATGTGTTTCTTTACCTTCATCAATGCCCACTTACCACGGTGTTCCTTTTTATTATTCTATCATTCCCTTAATTTTTCATAATGCTTCAAGCATTTCAGACATATCTCCTACACCTCTTTCTATTAATTCCACTATTAGTATCTTGGTTCAAACTGTGTCTTCTTGCAACAAAAAATTGCTTCCATGACCCAATTTATGTTCAACATTCTGACTTGTGATATTGATATTCCCTTTTCATTAGATATCATATGCACCATTATTCCACAATACATGGAAATTCTTCATCTTAAGGCTTGTAATGGTAAAGGTAATCCTTTGACCCATGTCAAAACCTTTCAAACACTATGTAGTGATTTCTCTCATAATCATAGGTTCATGGCTAAACTATTTACTAGAACCTTTCAAGATAAAGCCTTGATATGATATTTCTCTTTTCCTCCTTATTATATTGACTCCTTCCAAAATATTTCTAGTGCTTTCATCAAAAATTTTTGAAACAATATTGGTCCTTAGGTTTCTTCAACTGATTTAATGCATTGTAAACAAGGAATTAAACAAAAAATGACTGATTTCATTGGTAGATTTAAGCATTTTCATGTTCATATTTATCATCCCATGCCTGATGTTGATGTGAAACATATTTTTATTTATAATTTCTAAAATTCATTAGAGGTAAGATTTTTCTTTCTAAATTTTCCTCTTTTACTCAATTATGTGCAATGCTTCATAATTATCATCTTTAAGTGAGTTAGTTTGAGAGCACCACTCCAATATCTCTGGTTGATAAGAGTCATGTTGTACCCCACGACTTTAAAAAGTTTCAAAAACCAAATAATTTCATCAAGATCAATAATTCATCCAACAATGTTGATGATCAAGTGATAATAACATTCAAAGGTATAGATCCTTTGTCATATGTTTTTAGACCTTCTCATAATTTTAATCAACTTTTTGAATCTTTTCGTAATGTGATGTTGAATTTTATTAGTGCTAAAGTGTTAACTCTTCCTCTTGTTAAACCAATTGACACATCTAAGCGCTTACCCAAATCCTTGTATCATAAATCCTTCTATCAATACCATCGTCAACCCGGTCCTGATACTGAAAGGTGTTTCCATTTGAAATATTTTATTCAAGACCTCAATGATTCAAATACCATATCTGTTGAGGGTGCTAATGATCAAGGAAAAAAATTAGTAGAAAATCCTAACCAAAACCTACAAATCTATACGAACCTTTTTCCATCTCAGCTGACCAATAATGTTTCATCTACCCAATCTTTGACTTCTTCTTCGACTTATGTTTTTGACTATGCCAATAAGTGTACTGAATCCAACAATGTTTCCAACCTCACTAGTTAGACTACAACTAAACCAAAACCCAAGCCTGATATTTGCATTACCTTTGACCCTAGTGGGATAATTAAAGCACTTGATGGTCCCATTTACATGTTGCAAAGGTTAATAATCTCTATTCTTGTGGTGTTATTATTAACCCTACTTTCATGTTGATGTGATAACTGAAGAACATCTTTACAATAAATAAATTCAATGTGATTTGTATGATAAGTATGATGTTATGATCCAAAATTTCAATGATTTCCTTTATGCTACCCATGGTTATATTAGATTTTCCATTGAAGTTGGTGGTAAGACTTTAGATGTCACCTTTGTTGCCATCCCAACTTTTGATTAGTTTCAAGTCAAACTTGGTCTTCCTTGGCTTACTTTCATGAATATTGTAGCTTATCCTATCCATAAGTGTTTGAAATTTTCCCACAATGGAGAAATCATGACATTTAACCATAGCCTTTATCAACCTTTAGTGCCTAGATAATCTATTGACCTTGATTTATTTTGGCATTCTACGCCTCAACCAACTCAACCCTACAGATATAACCTCTTTTGATCATATCAAAATTGTAAAATCCAAAATATTTGTGAGCTTAGAAAACCTAAGAATGTTCCATCTCCTTTCCCTAGACTTGGACTTCTTCCTACACCACCTAAACCTCCTATATATGCTTTAGTTCCTGTTAGAAATCTTAGGTACTGAGAGGGGGATGAATTAGTACAAATAGGTAATGAACAAATTCAACCACCAATTTGAATAACAACAATATTAATTTCCAAACCAAAAAGCATATAACTTAAGTAATAAAATAAAAGTAAACAATGACAAGCATCTATAAACTCATCACACATGGAACATATATTTTTATCATGGAAACCCTTTGCTAGAGGAAGAAAACCATGGTAAGGATGACACCCACAAGCCCACTGCTGTAGTAAATGGGTTTTCCCTCTTAGGAGCTACCAATACCCTTTCTGGGGGTTCACCATGTTAGGAGTGACAAGTACACTGTTAGGAGTACAATTAGATCAATTATGATCTACCTTGCTAGAGGATTTAAAAATGTTTCTATGAATTCACCTGGTAAAGGGATTTACAATAAGAACATGTCTAAGTTCACCCAGTTAAGGGATTTTTCTTTCTACACCTATTAGGGAAAAACAAGATGAATGATCTAGATGTAGCACTACTTGCTTGTTAGATCCAATCTTTTCTATGTACTATGTAACTAATCACAACACCAAATATATTAGTTCTACGCTTGCAACCCTAAATCACACTAATTGAAATCACAAAACCCTAATCACATCACACACAACAACAACCATTTCAATATGAGTAGTTCCCTTTAAATACACAATTTGCACTGACATTAAATATGTTGGAAACACTGAGAGGGGGGGGGTGAATCAGTGTTTAGCTAATTATTCAAATTTAGCAACTTAAACGTAAATCAAATATACATCCAATGAAGCTTAACACAAGAACACATAACACTTGATATGATTATGGGGAAACCTTGATTAGAGGAAAACCCCGGTGGGAATTATTACCCACAAATATTCTATACTAGTTTCTTATGATCCTTGTTAGAAGATCCTTAACCCTATTAGGAGTTGTCTTTAGAATGTATGAAGTACAGTGACCTTGTTAAGGGTTGGACCCTGTTAGGAGTCTTTTACAATAACCCTGTTAGGGGTGGTGGACTCATTGTCCAAATGGTGAAGGCTACAACCTTCTGGATCTTTGATACACATTGTATCTGCAAGGTGAACTGCTACTATGACACTACTTGTCTGATCAATTCCTTTTGTGCGTTGATGCTTTAACCTCTTTTTAATCACTACAAAAATATTTTCTTCACTCTAAAAGTTTCTACTTCAATATCTATATTATCAACATATGACAGATATAGCTTTGCTGCTTTTACACTCTGCTCTTCTTTTCTTATCTTTGGCTTTCTCAACTTCTCCGATCACAAATGACCTTCTATAAGTACTTCCTCAAAAGACATGAACATGTCAGATTTAGTAAACCTTTTACCATCTATCTTTATCACTTAAATAATCATGCAACCCTTCATTAAGTTAGCGCAACATTAATTATAACTGCTTTACTTAAACCGAATAGACGTGTCTCTTCACACAGTCCGCTCCACCAAATTAGCTCTAGCTTCTTGCTCCGTCTGAATCAAGTCATGCACCTTTAACCAAACATGATTAGATCACCAAAAATAATAATCCAAAGATGCAATTCTTGAGGATATGTGAAAATTCTGTACCAAAACAATCTCTCTCAGCTCTTTCCATGATCTTTGTCTTGTTCTGGCATTCACTGGTTGTACCTCTTCAACTAGTTGTATCTTCTTCATACTTGTAGATATGATCATGCTCTCTCAGACTTAGCATGAATACATACTTACAAGCTTATCTTCAAAGGAACATGCCCTAACTCATTCGTATGTACATGCACTGATTCTATGTTCTTCTGGTACTCTACTATCTATCCAGTCTTCTATACTTAGCCAATTTCTGATCTTCTGATAATATGTGTTGACTCCAAAACTTCATATGAATTTGTTTCCATAATGACAACACTTAAATAGAGTAATATACCCCATTATAGTCAAATTTCTAACAAAATATACCAAAATAATCTTCAAATTATTTCACACGTAAGAACCATGTGCCAAAGTGATAATATCAATGTATAACACATTTTATCATGATCACATTGGATCAAAATAAGGTCTGCAAGTTATATCTCCAATGTAGTCAAACACATTTTGAATTCTCCAATGCATCACCATAAATTCACCTCATACAATTGCATCGATCCCATAAATTCCAACTCATCACTTCATAACCTCTATTCCATGTCATCACATAGTTAGATATCATTGCACTTACTCTACCACTCACCGATCTATGATCTACCAACAGTTTCTCAAGAACACAAGTGTTCTTACCTATCTAAGTGTCTATGAAATTAGAAACTCTCTTACCAATCAACCAAATGAGTTGTGGTTGGAAACACACTAAAATATGAACATGTTGATGATGTAACTATGAACGCTCATTATGATTCCACTGCTACCATGGTCGCCACCAAAGTGTTGTCCTCACTGTCTATCAATCTTTTGGACTTAGCCAATTTCCTACATTATCGATCATGAATCCTTCTTACTGATTGTGTATTCACTTCACCTGTTATATTTCATAACTGGTCTGACTTAGTTGCCATCAATGAAAAAAAAACAAGTAATTCCCTATGATTGTACCCAAAATGCATCAAAATACCAACTATCTCCCCATTTGGCATTGATGGCAAATACATACCATCTGTTAGAAATTTTACAATCACCTTATGACTCCATAATCTCCATATACATCACCTTATGACTCCCCATCAGTATATATAATATAGACTGCTATAGACTAACTCTCTCCCTATACATATACTCCCCCTTTGACAACAATGCCAAAGGTGCAAAAACTGAAATATGTACAATAAACTAAATCTTACTTACATCCTAGCAAATATCACCTCCAAAATTGATCTTTACTGACTGCAAGGATGTCGCCCATGTCTTCTAGAAGTATCCCAAAGAAATATTTTTCTCAAGAAGACTAGAAGAAAGCTACTCTATTTTGTTTAGAGTGTTTAGAATTTTTCTTCAATTGTTCTGAGCATTTCATCAGTTCCTTAGGCTTCAATTTAGTTATCTCCACTGAAGTGGTAAATCCTCATCCTTGTCCTTGTCCTCTTCTTTCTTCTTCTTCTTCTTCTTCTTCTTCTTCTCCTCCTCCTCCTCCTCCTCCTCCTCCTCCTTCTTCTTCTTCTTCCAAATGGGTCCCCAAATCTCTAGCTAAGCCTATACTCCAAAACCTACAAATCTGGAAAAGTGTGTGTGTGGGTGGCTATATTGGGGGTTGTCTTAGTCAACCCCCCATTTTGGTGATTTCCACCTCCATGAATAGTTTTCAGTAAGTGTGTAGTTCTTGTGTATCCAGATTGTATTTCTAGACTGAAAAGGAGATAGTATGTGCAAATTCCAAGATCTAACCCTAAAGAGTGAAACCCTATCATGTAAATATAAAAAATATGTATTTGAATGCATGTAAATGTGATCATGTTATATAGGTGAAAATGGTGATAAATACTAAGGTAGAGATCACTCACCAAAATCTTGCTATAACATTATGGGAAATAAAAAACCCAACCTCTTTGTATCCAAGCTTTATTATCATAACCCAAGATGAAGGGATGCAAATGAAAAAACTAGATGCATAGGGAGGAGGATAAGACTGTATACCTCCTTTCATGATTCGTGGTTCCCAAACTTTCCAAAGGCAGGGGTTAGTAGCACCGGTTTGCAATGATAGAAATCAAATAAACAAAACTACTACTATGAATACTTAAATGTAACCAATAAAATGTACAAGCAAAGAAAGGAAAAAAAATGAATGCAAACCCGCAAAGTGCTTGAAGCTTCTATTGTCTCTCTCTACTCCTTCTGAAATGTTGTTTTTGATGCTTAATATTGGTGTGGGAAGCGTCTATGACTTGAGAAGCGTCAAGAATTTTCTAATTGAAATGGGTTTGTGATCGCAAGATGGCTTGAATGCTAGAACCAAATTGACAGAGTAATGGCGCACGAGAGATTGAAATCCTGGATCCTTCGAATGGTTATGAAGGATTTGTTATAATATAGGAATTGAGAATGATATGAATGGTTGAGATCAATCCCATAGATAGGGAGATGAATGGTTGAGATTAAAAGGAACTGGAGAATCCATTAGTAAACTCCGCCTCTTAAATCGGTAGAGGAGATAGAATTTGATTGACTAAAGACCTAATTGTGAGTTACCTTTTAGAACTAATGATGTGGGTGGAGTTACCCATGTGAACTGGAGAGATGGGTGGAGTAACCCATGTGATCTGATTAAGGATTATCTCTTTGAAAATAAATGAATATTTAATTCATTTATGTAATTAAATTTTTCAACATATGAGATAATTGAATTCTTTTTGATTTAGAATTGCTTTATTGAATGAAATTAAATTAATTTAATTGGAAGAATTTAATTAGTAAGTTTAAATATTTCAATTTAAACTATAGGAAATTAAATTTAATTAATTAATTAAATAATGGTAATTAATCAATTAAGGTTAATTAATTAAATAAAATTAATTATTTAATTAATTTTGGAAATTTGATTAGATGATTTGGGGAATGAATTTAGGGGAAAATAGATGATTAATTAATGATTAAAAAAATATTAATTAATAGATGAAAATTAGTGTTTTTAATGTAAAGTTGCAAGCCTGTCCATTTTAGGGTGTCTACATTTTCCCCTCTTTGATGCAATGTGACTTGTCGCAGTGTGTCAAAGATTCTCTGATTTTGATCTTGCCCTTGCTTGTCCTAGTGATAGCAAGTGGACTATATGCCCCCTCAGCAAATTAAGCATAGAAAATGCGTCAGATGAGCATTAATTTGTTGAAAATGTGAATCAATATATGAAGATGATGAATACATTCCTATGTTAGTTATGATGTTATTAATGATGGATGCATTGGTTATATTATCTACTATGCTCATGTTTTGGATTTTTCTTATGCAATAAATGAATGCAATCTACTATGCACAAAATATCTGAGTAATGCATGTGTTAGTTAGAAGACAGTTAGTGGAAATGTATTCTCTAGGATGTGATTTGATATATATGGAATGATAGAAAAGAATTTTTTAATTTTGATAGATATGAATGGATAGAATGGATGAGTGACCCAAGTCATTGCCGCATTTCCAATTTTTTTCATCATTGCATCTTTTTATGAAATTCTAAAAAGTGTCCAATGCTTCAAGATCACATACAATCTAGATACCGCCATGACCTCTTGATAACTAGGAGTAGAGAGATTAAATAGAAAGAGAACTTAGTGGACCCAAATATTGACCATCTGGGTTCAGCTATGTTCCCTATTTGAAAAGAAAGAGAGCCAAAAGCACCCAGATATTGACCATCTGGATATCGTTTTTCCCTCTAAACAATCTGAACAAAAGAAAAAAAGAAAACCAAGATAGAAATTCAATGCACCCAGAGTCCAACTGGATAGCACGGTGAGCTCTTGATTTTGAAAAGAAAGACCAAAAAACCAAGATAGAATTCCAATGTACCCAGAGTCCATCTAAATAGCACTGTGAACTCTTGATTTTAAGAAGAAAGCCCATAGAAACCGAGATAGAAATACAATGTACCCAGAGTCCATCTAGATACCGCTATGATTCTATTGGTAAATAAATAAGCATATAACAAAGAAGGAATGTCCAATTATTTCCCAGGGTTAAGCTCAGATCGTGGAACTGCGTGGCTGCTAGATAAGTGACAACGCCTACCGCATTTATCCTAAATCATCATGGCTCTAAAATTGAAGTGAACATTCAACAAACAACAATCAAAGAAAATAAGTAATGATCCATCATAGCTACTCTCCTCACTTGGTGGATCTTGGAGTAGCGTAAGAACATAACCGCTAAATATAGACTGACATCTGAATGACAGACTGACCTAGTCAACATTTTTTATGGTTCCTTGATTCAGTTTGATTCTCTTGATTGGCTCGACTCTTTTGATAGGCTTGATTGGATTGATTGCTTCAATTGTGTCTGGTTTCAGTAATAGATGACTCATATAAGACTGACCTGTCTGGTTTTGAGCATATCCATCACTGTGTAAGACTATTGATATGATTGATTGATTGATTTTGATCATTTTTGGTGGCTGATCAAGCTATGTCAGATGGGCCTAATGCTGATTCACAAAGCTCATGATTGTTACATTTAATAGATTATCTTGGTCACCAGTTTGCTTGCTAATAGATTTGATAGATTGATAAAGTTGTGTCATATGGGCCCGATGCTAATTCGCAAAGGTCATGGTTGTGACATTGATTGACTGGGCTTGATCTCCCTTTGCTCACTTGATAACCGAGTCAATTTTATTGCTTGGGATTTTGCAATTTTTTATTTTTTTTTATGAAGGTTGATTTTTTTAGGACATTTTGATATTTTTAGGAATTTTTGATGAGTTTTCCAATTTTAGGGATTTTTTTAAGACATTTAGAATCACCCCCTAGTCTCATGGACCAGTACTAACCATGGATAAGTGTTGGTGCTCAGAGGGGATTGTGCTTTTGGATATAGCTTGGGTAGTCATTCTTACATTTGAAGTGTGCTCAAACTTTTGATCTTTGAGTTCATTGATGGTGAAGCTGGATTTGAACACTTAGGGCCTGTTTGCCAGGTTTTCACCAAGGTACCTACTCAATAGAGCCTATTTGCCAGGTTTTCACTAAGAGAGTGATTTTGTTTCTCTTTGATTTTTTGCTTTTTTGACCTTTTTGTTGTCTCCAAGGTGCCTGTTTGCCAGGTTTTCACCAAGGTAACATTTTGTATTTTTTGATTTTTTTTTTGGTAATTTTTGGATATGTAGATAGTTGCCTTAACCATTGAGACCTCAAGCATAGAATCTCTTGAGATGCATGTTGTTTATGTATCTGGGGAGATGATCTCCTTCTGGTGTTACCAGTTGGTATGCCCCACTCTGGGTAAAGCTGACAATGACATATGGTCCTAGCCAGTTAGGCTCAAACTTTCCTGGTTTCACTCTTTCTGCTTGGTTCTTTTGATTTTCCACGAGGAAGAGGTCTCCAACCTCAAATTTTTGTGGCCTCACCTTCTTATGATAATTCCTTCTGAGGCAATTCTGATAGCCTTCTAAGTGATTGAATGCATTTTGTCTTCTTTCATCTAGTAGTTCCAGTTCACTAAGCCTTGCTACTCTGTAGTCTTCATCTGAAATCAGGTTCTTTAATGATATCCTCAGGGATGGGATTTACACTTCAACGGATAAAATTTCCTCTGATCCATAAACTAGGGAGAAAGGAGTGTCTCTTGTAGGTGTTCTCACGCTAGTTCTATATGCCCATAATGCACGACTAAGTTGTAAATTCTAGTCTCGCCCTGATTCGTTAACTATTTTCTTCAAGATTTTCAGAATGGTTTTGTTTTTCGCTTAATCTTGGCCATTCCCTTGAGGATAATAGAATGAAGAGAACCCTTGTTTTATTTGGAACTATTCACATAGCTCTTCAACATCTTTGTTTTGGAAGGGCGTACCATGATATGTCAGGATGGTTTGAGGAATCTCATATCGACAGATGATGTGGTTGAGTATGAACATTGATATCTACTTTCTAGTTATGTAAGTGAGGGGAATTTCTTCCACCCACTTAGTGAAGTACTTTGTTGCTTCTATGATGTATTTGTGGCCATTTGCTGAAGGTGTAATCTTTCCCACTAGGTCAAATCCCCAGATAGAAAATGGTAGTGGTGAAGTGATAGGATTTAGTTCTTAGGCTGGTGCATGGATAAGGTCTCCATGAATCTGACATTGCCAACACCTTTGTACATATTTGTTTTCATCTATCACTAATATGGACCAGTAGTATCCCATGCAGATGATCTTCTTATCTAAGTTGTTGCCACCTCCGTGGGTTCCACAAATTCCTTCATGTACCTCATACATAGCTCTCTAGGATTTCGTGGAAGTGAGACATAGCAATAGAATTCTATCTAGACTTCATCTATATAGAGTAGTTGAGAGGATGGTATACCTAGGGGCTTGGTGGATGAGGAAATTTTTCTGGTTTCTAGACAAGTTGGGCGGTAAGACACTAGTTTGGAGGTAATTATACACATCATGGCACCATGGGGTTTCAAGACCAAAAAGGACGCATGTTGATTCTGTGATTGGTGCTTGATGTGATGGCATCATGAGTTGCTCCACTAGAAACTGGAATCATGTTTCATTTCCTGGCATATTGATCAGTGATGCTATGGTAGTCATCGCATCTGCCACTTTGTTTTGAGCTCGTGGTATTTGATCGAATAAAATGTATTGGAACTTAGTGTGCAACCTTTCCATCTTTGCTCTGTATGGTATTAGCTTCTCATCTTTGGTCATATAATCATTGTTGACTTGGCTAATGACCAACTACAAATCTCTATAGACTTTAAGGTTCTTGATTCTCCATTGAATTGTTGTTTTTAATCCGATGACTAGTGCTTTGTATTCTGCTATGTTGTTTGTGCAGGGGAAGTTGAGTCTGAAAGATTTTGGAATTGCATCATTATTCAGAGTGATAAGAACTATTCCTACTCCTACACCATGGTTCGTGCATGACCCATAAAAGTATAGTTTCCATACCTTGATCACTAGTTGTAATGTCATGATAGACTCAAAGAAAGTCAGAAATGATAGGCTGATGATCCTGAATAGGTGCCTCTGCTAGTTGGTCCACAATCACTTGCCCTTTGACAGCCTTTCTATCTATGTACTCAATGTCAGACTCACTTAAGATCATTACCCACTTTGCAAGTCATCCAATGAGCGTTGCTTTACTTAGGAGTTACTTTAAAGGATCAATATGTGCTATCAACTTTGTTTGGTGACTCAACATGTAATGCCTCAACTTTTGGGAAGTGAAGACAACTGCAAGGTATGATTTTTCAATTGGCATATAGTTGAGCTCATATCCTACCAATGTTCTTCTTAGATAGTAGATGGCTCTCTCCTTACTTGTGTCATCATGTTGTGCCAAGAGTATGCCTAATGTTGATTCCGTTACTGAGATATACAAAATCAATGGTCTACCTTGGACTGGTGGCACCAATATAGGAGACTTGAGTAGATAGTCCTTGAATATTTGGAATGCTTGTTTGCATTGCTCCGTCCATATGAATTTGATGTCTTTTTGTAGTAGATGTTGGAATGTGTGGCACTTGTCTTCTAGTTGAGCTATGAAGTGCCTGATTGATTGGAGCATTCCTTGTAATTCCCTTAGTTACCTTAGGTTGGTCGGTGGAGGCATGTCCAATATTGCTTTGAATTTCTCTAGGTCTATTTTAATGCCTCTATGTGACACTATGAACCCTAGTAGCTTCCCTCCTATGACCCCGAATGCACATTTCTTTGGGTTTAAATAGACTTTGTATTCCTGCATTCTGTTAAAGATTGGTCTCAATACTTGTAGATGATCCTTTCAAAGTATTGACTTGGCTAGTATGTCGTTAATGTATTCTTCCATTGTTTTGTGGATAAGATCATGAAAGATGGTGGTCATGGCCCTTTTATATGTTGCTCTGACATTTTTTAGACAAAATGGCATGACATTCCAACAATATGTAACCTAAGGACATGTGAAATCCATTTAATGGTGGTCCTCTGGTGTGATCCTTATCTAATTATACCCTAAAAATCCATCCATGAGTGATAGCATTTGATGTCCAACAGTTAGATCTACTATCATATCGATGTTAGGAAAAGGAAAGTTGTCCTTGGGATAAGCTATGTTAAGATCTCTAAAGTCCATGCAAATTTGAATCTGACCACTGTGCTTTGTAACTCGTACCAGATTAGATATCCAGTCTGTGTATGGGAATGGTCTTATGAACTTAGTATCTAGGAGATTTTTCAATTCTGCCTTGACTAGCAATGCAACATGGGGATGCATCTTTCACAACTTCTATTTGACAGGTTTGGCATTGGGTAGCAACGGGAGATGATGCAGCACAAGCTCTGGATCTAATCCTGGCATATCTGAGTAGGACCATGAAAAATTCATCATTCTTTCCTTGAAGAAATTGATGAAATTTTCTCTCTCCTCCGAGGTGAGTGATTTCTCCAAGTAGATGTTCTTTGGGTTCTTTTCATCTCCCAAGTTGACTTCCTTTATTTCTTCTGCTAACAATGCCAACTTTTCCTCTGTTAAGGGGAGGAGTTCCTTCTTTCCATCTTCTAGTGCCTCAATGAGGTTTTCACAAGAAGATACATCTTTTTTTATCTTTTTATCATTTTATTGTTAGTAATAGCATTTTGGTTTTCACTTACTGATGATTCTTTTGTCTTTTTCAATTTGTTTTGATGACTGTAAAGAGGGGTTTCCTCCCCAAAGTATGTTGATCTGTTAAGGTTAATGGAGAAACATGCTTTATGGTCTCCTGATGACATTCCCTCTCTAAGTCCCATAAAATCTGCAATAGCCTTATCATTCTCAAAGACATCCAGATCACGCAGTGCTTGTTGATCCCGCTCTATTAGTTCTAGATGTACAAGACATAGGCCCTCATGTTGGGTTGACTCTATTTGGTTGAAGGGGACTATGAAGATGGTTTCAAAAAACCTAGACTATGATGTGGACACACCACCTAAGGAATTGTTATCAACATGTTTATCGATGCAAGGTTGGTCACCAATGGATAGTTGGTCAAACAGGTCATCAAGGTGTATGGTGGTGGCTGACCGAGGGGAATAGTTTGGGATCGATGGTTCAGAGTCATGAAGGGATCTCCACTCGTACTCGTGGGAGTCATTTTCTATAGAATGTTCATTGTATGTCTCACTTCCTTTGTTATTGTTAATGGCTATGTTGAGGTTTATTCAGGTTTGAGAGGTCCCCACTTTGGTGGGTAACAACTATTGTAGTATGTTTCTTATCAATATGTGTTCATGGTTTTGCCCCTAGTGTAACTCTACTATTTTTTCTTGATCAACTTGTATGTATTGGATGATAGGGTTGGTTCTTTGCTTCCCATATCCTAACCCCCTCTTGTTTCTCTGGGTTGGCGGGAGAGACAGTTACATTAAACCTTTTTGCCTTGCCCCTAGACCAGTTGTACCATCATACCCAAATCATTGTAGCATTGTATAACCATTTCCATAGTTTGATATGGGTAGGGGTTTTTGAAGTGTCTCTTGTGGATCTTGGTACAACCATGTATTGATATCTTGATCAAATGGGTCTTCTTCTACAATGTCTCTCCATCTGACAAAGGTTGTGGGTGGACACTTGAATACAACAGGCTTTGGAATTTCCATTATAATATTTGGTTGTGGTATGCCATGTGTTCTTGGGCTCTGAGGAATGTTTGTGATAATGAAAGCTTCCTCGTAGTTGTATTCACCATAACCCTTGTCAGTAATGGATATTTTTCTCACTTTGTGTGTGACATCCTTGGGATTTGAATCTGAAGAGGAAGGGATGCTTGCATCTTGGTTTAAGGGTACCTAGTTATTAGTGCTGATTTGGACCACATTACAGTATTGGAAAGGATTTGCATCTCCCTCAATGATGATTTCTTCTTCCTAGTGTGGGAACTTGATGCACTGATGGTATGTTGAAGGTACTACTTGCATCTCATGTATCCATGGTCTCCCTAGTAACATGTTGTATCCCAAATAAAGATCTAGGATCTGGAAGGGAGTGTTCTTGACAACTGGACCAATCTGGACAGGTAGAATGATAATACCTTTAGAGGATCTTTTCTCTTCATTGTAAGCTCTGATATTGATCCTTCTTGTGACATCAATGTTGGATTCTGAATAGCCTAATTTCTTGATTAAATTTATAGTACATATGTTTAATCTAGCCCCACCATCAACAAGGACTCTACAGATAGCACTTTTGTGGACCTGGACAAGCAAGTGCAAAGGATCATTATGCAAGGGTTTATGTAGTGGTACATCACGGTCTGTGAATATTCCATGTTTGCTAGCATATATATGGTTAACCATCATTTGGAAGATCTTAGGGGTTATGTCCCTTGGGATAGCTGCATTCTGAAGGGCTTGGTCAAGTGCCTATTTATGCTGCAGAGATATGCACAAGAGGTCAAACATGGAGATCTAGGCAGGCGTGCGCTTTACCTGATCCACTAGGCTTGTCTGTGGATCTAAGTTTGCTTGAGGGTCAGCTGGTGTAGCATAAGAGGAAGGTACTCCTTGCAAGACAACTCTGGTATGATGCATGGTTACAACACATTTGTTACCTTAGTCTCTGATAGTGATTGTAGCCACATGGCTATCTGAAGGATTGAGGCAATTAATAACATTATCACTGTTGGCATAAGTATAGTTGACCTATTTTGACAGTCCACTAGACCCAAAGACTTTCCCTTTATTGTGATCATGAAATGTATCATTGAATATTGTATGATTAGTTGTTCCTTTGGTTTGGGTATTTGTTACATCGATGACCCCTGTGTTAATCAGATCTTGGATAGCGTATTTCAATCGGTAACAATTGGGTGTTTTGTGTCCCTTCACTTGATGAAACTTGCAGAAATAATTGTCATTGTACCACCTTGGTTTGTTTCTACCATGTTGAAATTCCCTAATTTTTGAGACAGTGATATTGTTGGATTGTATTATCTTTCCTAAAACTGATTCTATCAAATCTCCTAATGGTGTAAAATATTATTGTTGGAATTGAAACCGTCATTTACGTTGAGTCTTTTATTGATTGTTTGACACAGCAGCCACTTGGATAGGGGGAGGTTGAGTTTGAGTGTATTCTTATGGAGTGGGCACCATAGGTTGTTGGTTGGCCACATGTGCACCTTGTAGTGACACTTTGGGTTGTGTGTAGTTGATTGTTCTCACATCAATGACACTATCATTGGTGACATTTTTGTTTTTATTCCACCACTTAGCTTTGTCTGTTGTAGCCTTGTTTTTATTTTTTTGAGTAAGATCTTCAAGGACTCCTCATTTGACTAAGTTTTTCTCACAACAAACTCCTCGTTCGATAAGTTATGTAAAGTTTGGAGCTAACTGCAATTCTGTTTTGAATGACATGTCTGGAATTAGATTGTCAATGAACATGACTATTAAGTCTTGCTCAGGTACATCATACATTATTTGGTTTGCATTATTCCTCCATCTCTGTAGGAATTTCACAAAAGACTCTCCATCCTTTTGCTTGATATCGCAAAGGTCCTTGATACTGACCTTGCACTCGATGTTATGATGGAAGTAAGTGATGAACTTTTCAGCCAATTCACCCCAATATAGAATGCCATGAGGTAATTTTGAGAACCATTCCATTTTTGGTTCGGCTAAGCTTTGTGGGAATAGTTGCATTAAGTATGTCTCATCATGTGTGACTTCAACACAACTAGCAAAAAACTCTCGGATGTGTTCAATAGGGTTGGTGTTACCCCTATATTTGTCAAATTTTGGTACCGATAAGTGAGTTGGGAATGCAGACATGTGGAGAGAGTGATCAAAGGGATATGGGTACAAATCCTCTATGGTATAGGATTTAGTTTTCCCTTGATTTTGCATATCCATCATTTGGATTTGAAGGTTCTGCACTTGTTGGATCAGCATTTCTATTTGAGACTGAGAAGGATTGGTGACATTGTACCTTTGTGTTGTAGTAGGTATGAGGTTTCATCTCGGTGCTCTTTGAGTAGGAACATAGGACCTCATCCTTGGGGCTTAATATTGATTTCCCAACACATGATTCTAAACTGGGGGCACATGAGTGGCCCAAGGTTTGGTTTTGTTGTGTTTGTTGTTGGGGTTGGAGATATTGTTGTTGTTGAAGAAATGGCTAAAGTTGTTGTAGCTGAAGCTGGGGTTGCTACTGTTGGGGTTGAGGTTGTTGTAGCTGAAGCTAGGGTTGTTGTTGTTGGTGTTGAGGTTTTTGTTGCTGGATTTGGGTGAGAAAAGGCGTAACCTTGGGTGGGCGTTGACTGAAATTCAGACCTACAGAGATGGATCCCTGTGGGAATGATGTACTGACCCCAAGGCTAGTAGGGATTGATTGTGGTAGTGGCATGGTGGAAAAAAGGTTACTTCTTGTTGGTGGGATGGAAGGCATAGCATGAGAGCGTGATTGGACAGGCCATAAGACCGAAGGTGGAGGCATACTAGTGACCATGGGTACACTTAGTTGGGAACCTATCATGCTCTTTGTGGAAGATGTGCTTGCTTAGTTCATGCAATTGGTTTGATTGGGTATCATTTGTTCCAATGTTGGTGTCATCAAGGAAGGGAAGATTTGAGAAACCACAGGTAGTGTTTCAGAGGGCTGAGTAGTGTTTTGACCTGCGAGAGGGTTTTTGGGTCATATGGTCGACACACTAAATTCAGCGGGGAGTTTGAATCCCTTCCTTATCAACATGGCTAAGAAATGTTTAGGGTTCCTCTCTACAATAGCATCAACCACTTGCATGGAATAGGTGTCTTTCTCTATATCTTTGAGCTCCTCTTTTGTGACATTTTGGAATAAAGCTGACCCACAGGGATTCTCAATAAATAGAGTAGAACTGGTATTTGTGAAAGGATCATCCTCTTGCTCTATTTCCCAAGTGGGGAATCTATTGATATATGAATCATCAGGTTGTTCTCTAGACTTAGACCTTGTGTAATGTCATCCATGAGGTGTTTGAGACATAGTGTGGTCCAGATTTTGTGACTAAAACAAGTGATAAAAAGCAAATAGAAAAGGATAACCTTTCTAGGAAAGTCTGAGTTACATTCGGAAAAGGGTAATTCTAAGGAAAAATGTTGATTTATCTTGATCTCAAAGTTTTTGATGATGTAAGAATAAGATTTGGTGACCTTTTCCTGGGACAAAGTCACTAGTAGAGATAATGATGATGTTTGAGATAATGGGATCAAGATATTTCGAGTCTGAACTTTTGAACTAACAATGTTTGGACAATAATCGTGCTTTCAAAGATGGGATGATCTTTAATGTTGAGAGATTAACACAATGTTCTTCACATTTTTATGGGATAGACACTGGTCTTTGACACAAAATGGAGAGTATTTTCAAGGTTTTAGGTCAAAACAAGTGTAAAAAAGTCTCTGGTCAATTGCGGAAAAACTCCACCGGTTGCAGCAAAGTGAATGATCGATTGCAGTAATTTATCATTGATTGTGGTAATAAATAGGTCGATTGTGGCAATAAACAAGTTAACTATGGAAAAATTCCATCAATTGCCACAAAATGCAGGCAATTGTGGTAAAGGCGAAATAGTTTCAAAAAGACTCAAAGATAGGTCTAACTATCTGACAATTTTGATTTTCTAGAAGAAGGCTTCTGATTTGTAAGACAGTTTGATGTTGACAACCCTAGACTTTAACATGTTTGACTCATTTTGACAATTTGGATGTTTGTTTTTCACTTTTAGAAACTGATCAAAGAACAAGAACAACAAACACTATGTTATGAAGAATAAAGACTGACAATGTGTATGTTCTACAACTCTTTCAAGTTGCGATGTTATCACGAGGTCTCAATAATGAACAGTCAGATTAATCTAGGTCTATAGCTTCAAAATACAATATTATAGGCCCAATGCTTGAATATCCATTAGCTCACACAACAAGTTTCACACTACGAGGACACAAAGGTCCACGACGTAGGCGCCCATTTTTTTTCCGTTGCCAAGTATTGTTGCCATGGAGTGAAGATCTCTTTCACTACACAAATACCTTGGAACACATATGTTGGGAATCTTAGAGGGAAATTCTGCAACCCCTTGCACTATAATAAGGTATCTATTTGGAGGTAGATCGGGTTGGCCTCTAATTAACAAGATTATAGTAAGGGTCTGTGGTGTCTATCCAATCGGTTTGTACATGTGTGACTCACTTAAGAGACTAGTTGACCATGTTGGCTCCTTAAGTATATTCACCCGATCCAGACTATCATCAACACACCTCACCCGAGCTTGGCTAGATAAGATAGAACTTTGGTTTGCACCTTGTTTATATACCAATTGGAAGGATTACCATTTTAAGGTTGTTCTTCGAGGAAGAAGCGTATTCCTCAAACATGCCTGTCTAAAAAGTATAAAGGTGTCTAATCTAATAGATTGTGCAAGTGCACCCAAAACTCAAGACACAAGGTAAATTGATTAAGCTCTGAAATTTTGAAATGTGAACTAAGCTAAACCACCATACAAGCACAAGTGTTCAATTTTAATCCCAAAAGTAGGTGTTGATTTCTTGTTCAATTTTAATGAGCCAAATCAAGAGATTCTTTGCCTTAGTTCAATTTTAGTCTCCATGTCAATTGTAAGCACCCAATTTTGAAATGTGAGATGTGAGATGTGTGACAAACACTGTTCTTTTTAAACCCAAATCAACAAGTGAATGAATTTTATGTTTGTATTGTTATCTTGTCTCCTCGATTCAAACATGTCAAAGAAAGTGTTTAGTATCTCAAGAAATGAAAGATTTTCAATCCAAAATAGCAGAATATCCATAAACTTCAGGATTATTGAGATTGCTGAAATTAACGGTGACTTTATACTTACTTGCAAATCTCTTGATTGAATCAATGTACCTTGTGTATGCTTCACTTTGATCTTAAACTGCTATTGCTAGAATAGCCCTTTGTTGCAATTGATAGTTGGTGGTTCTCCTTATTGCAGCTCTTAATGCTCTAGCACCTGGTATGCATCTGATTACCTTATTTGTCATTCACTATTAGTCATCCCTACACATAAATCAAGAAAAATAGACAGAAATGTGTCTTTTATGTCAATTGTGGGACTGATTGTTCAATTGCAGCAATATCCTATCAATTGCGGCAGAATGTTGGCAATTGCGAAAAATAACTATGTTGTGCGGTAGAATGCTTTCATTTGCAGCACGGATCGGTCAATTGCGGTAAAGCATAGGCAATTGTGACAAATCACAAGTAACTACATGCAATTGCAAAAAATTGCTAGAAGACAGAAAGACAAAAGATGATAGAATACAGATGCAAAAGCCTGCAATCAATTACGGTATTAAACCAGTCAATTGTGGCACAATTTTGTCAATTGCGGCAAAATACCAGCAATTGCAAAATAATACAGATATCGAGAAAATGATGAAAATTTATCTCTGGAACCGTGCGACAGTGGCTGATTGATTTTGTGTAGTTTGCTTCACGTCGGGTTCACCAAAATGTACGCCTCCTTTCGTGATTTGTGGTTCCCAAGCTTTCCAAAGGCGAGGGTTAGTAGCACTGGTTTGCAATGATAGAAATAAAATGCACAAAACTACTAATACGAATACTTAAATGTAACCAATAAAATGTACAAGCAAAGAAAGGAAAACAAATTAATGCAAACCCCCAAAGTGCTTGAAGCTTCTATTGTCTCTCTCTACTCCTTTCGAAATGCTATTTTTGATGCTCAGTATTGGTGTGGGCAGCATCTATGACTTGAGAAGCATCGATAATTTGCTAATTGAAATGGGTGTGTGATCGCAAGATGGCTTGAATGATAGAACCAAACTGACGGAGTAATGGCGCACAAGAGCTTGAAATCCCGGATCCTTCAGATGGTTATGAAGGCTTTGTTATATAGGAATTGAGAATGATATGAACAGTTGAGATCAATCTTAGAGATAGGGAGATGAACGGTTGAGATTGAAAGGAACTAGAGAAGCCATCAGTAAACTCCACCTCTTCAATCAGTAAAGAGGAGATAGAGTTTGGTTGACTGAAGAGCTAATTGTGAGTTACCTTTTAGAACTAAAGAGGTGGGTGGAGTTACCCATGTGAACTAGAGAGATGGGTGCAGTTACCCATGTGAACTGGAGAGATGGGTGGAGTAACCCATGTGATCTGATTAAGGATTATCTCTTTGAAAATAAATGAATATTTAATTCATTTATGTAATTAAAGTTTTCAACATGTGAGATAATT
>MU225865.1:2458550-2478977 GCA_018584345.1 Thuja plicata | reverse complement strand
GTAAAATGTATTTCTTGCAAATAATGTAATTAAGTGTGAGTGTACATGTCTAGTTGGCATGTTGATGTGTCACTCCACTTGATGTGTCGGCATCTTGAATTGTGTGTAAGGAGATCATGACTGAAATAGTTATGACAGATTCCTATGACATGTAAGAGCTATTTCTAGAAGATTCAATGATGGGTGAAGATATGCAATGACATGTGGCAACTGATAAAGTTGAGTACTGTACACTCTTCCACAAGAATGGTAAAACCCTAATATGGCTATCTTTGGAAGTTGCCCTAAAAAGGAAAGCGCATGATATAAGCATTTTTTAGGGTTGCAAACAGATATAGAAAAAGAGTGTATTGTTGGTATGATCTGGTGCTACTAGATTTGTTTTTGTGTGTCGATTGTCTCCTGAAAGAACTTGCATTGCAAGTGTGTTGTAACCATTGTGTTGAAGATAATACATTGTGTAGGTTTTGGAGTGCTGGGGTTTTTTACCAAAAGGTTTTCCCCAGGGTAAATCATTGTGTCATTCTCTATTTTCTGTATGCATGGTATATGGCTGAAATATCTTTGTTAAAGTAGTTAACAAATCTGAAATTGTAAGGATTTAAAATAATTTGCACAATACTTTCCTTTAGAGATTAGTGTAGGAAGTTGTTTCCGCACCTGAGTTTCCTTATAGTAAGCTTGTGAGTCATTTGTAACAATCTTAAAGTGCCTCATATTTTAGTTCATTTCAAATTCTATTATAATTTTTAATGATTATTATCTTATAAAACTTTACTTCTAATACAAATAATTCCTCTTGTTTTGCAAGGATTCATACATGGAGGAGGTTCAAGTGAAGGTTGATTTTTAAGATGAAGATGATAATCAAGAAGATGACATGAAGTTGGATGTTTTTCATGAGCATGGAATGTTACATGATCCTTGGATCTCCTTTGGATATCCGAGAATCAACATGTGGATGATTGCAGAATCAGAATCAACAAGGAAATCTCAAGTGGTTTTTTCAAGTAAGAAAATAAGGTTAGGATTGAAAACCAAAAATGAAAATGGAAGTGCAAGTGTAATGATCTAAGTCAATAACCACATTCAAGGGAATTCAAAGAGAAAGGAAAGTGAATAATTTATATACAATTGGAGAAATGCTATCTCAATATTGAATTTCCTTCGAAAATACAAGATCAATAAGAAAGACCCAACAAAATGAACATGTCCAAGACATGAATAAGGATCAAGGCAAGATATCAAAACAAGAGAAATTTCAAGAATATTTCAAGGAGGATATTTCCAAAATGGAGAGGATAGGGAAAATCCATAAAGATGAAACAATTTAGGAATATGGGCTATCACAATTAGTCAAAGGCTTGAAAATATTGAGTATCAAGAGATATTGCTAGAGATGCAAAGACTTAGTTATGATGATGAATAAGTGGAGTTGAAACAAAGATTATAAGATAAGCATGTTGAGATGGCACCCACTCATTTTCATGCAATCAAGTTATTCAAAGTTGGTATGTGGAATGCATTTAATGCATTACCCCATTGAATTTTCTCATTGGTCCATCATCAAAAGGATATGTATTTCAAAGCAATATAATTTTCTCATTATCTAACATTTAATACTTGTAGGTAGTGGTTGTAATAAATCCAATTAGGGTTACTCTGAATTATCTAGGCTACTGATCTTGAATCAATCTAAGTTGTTGGTTGTGTTGGAAGCCTCTACATAAGGATTTCTCATTTCATTTGTAAAAGGGAAGATTTTTGTGAAATTGTTGCCAAAATATTGCTAAAATGATTTCAAATTCATTGAATCTTGGTGAAGATTTGTGTTATTTTGGAGTGTTGTACAATTTCCTAACTCTCACTTAGAATTTATTTATGTCGAGTAGATGAATGAAAGATATTGTTGTTGATTCACTGTGAAACCTTATGTTCATACCTTTTGGTACTTGTTGATTGCATGTAGCATTGAAAGGTTATGATGAACTTATTGATGACATTATTTTTCCATTAGTACACTTAGTGAAAAACATTGAGAAAGATCACCGGCAGACTAAAGCATTACCGACAGACTACAAGCATTACCGGTGGAGTACAAGTATTACTGATGAACATAGAGCATACCCGACAGAACACAAAGGTCATGAAAAATGCTAAGTATGAAAGTGACAAGCATCACTGGCAACCACAAGAATCACCGGAGACATAGTTTTGAGAACAAACCCAACAGGAACAGAAAAGGCATACTCGACGACAAGTTCAAGAAAGGAACACCGACGACCAAGAAAATTGACTGTCAGAACCGACAGTCAGTTAAAGAACCCGCAAAAAGTGGATCTAATTTTTACACGACGGATAAAGCAATGTAATTCTATTTATAGAGTTTTAATTTGTTTTAAATCATAACTTGAGGGTCAAGCACGCTTTATGTAAATGTTTTAAAGCATCCTAACAGATCAAAAACATATCTAACTAAAGATCAAGGTCAAGTTGTAAACCTTGGATCTAGAGTTAACTTGCTTAGCATGAATCAAGAATTGAGCCAAAATATAGTATAAATAGATGTTCAACTCAATTGTGAGTTATGAATTCATTGTTGTTGATAGCCACGAAGAGCATCTAAGGAGAAAAAGGTAGAATTCATGCAAAGTTCAAAAACAGATCACATCAGTTGTCAAGAACACATAGAGGCTACCGATGAGCAGATAAAGGTATTATTCAATCATGGAAGGATGATTACTAATATGTATGAAGCTTTATAGGATCTGTTATCAGCAATTAAAGATTGCATACATCATCAAATCAAAGACTTATGTAGTTGCATTCTAACAAGTGCATCACATCTAAAATCCTTTTGTAGAAGGTGGACGTAACCGTTCTTTACAAATCTCTTAACAGAGTGCACACTTAACAGTGTTGCTAAAGCTTCAAATGAAGTAGATCTTAACAGGTCTCCACTGTAATACTCCTAACAAGGTAGGTCATCAGAAGTGACCAATTGTAAGCCTTAACCGGCCCCTTCTTATCTACAGATAGTGAAGTCTTGTGGGTAACAATCCCCACCACAGTTTTTACTTCCTAACAGGAGTTTTCTGCGATATGATATCTTGTGTTATGTGTTATCTATTTTCATGAATGTTTCTGTTATGGTTACATACTAAAAGAACTTATGATATGATTACATATGCATAAAGAAAGATGAATAGTTAGATAAGATAATTTACAAACTGATTATTAAGGGTTAATGGGCTAACCAAGAAAAGTTTTAGAGGTACTGATTCACCCCTCCCCTCTTAGTACATCATTCCAATATAATTCCAACAATTGGTATCAGAGCTAAGTCTCTCTTGAAAATCTTAAAGACTTGAGAGAAAAGATTAGAGCAATGGACAAGTTCAGATTGGACATGACTATTGAGAATGAGCAGTTACAGATGCAAATAAACTATGAGCAGTACAAAGAGGCTAGAATAAAACTGAGAAAAATTCTTGATGAAAGAAAGATTATGGCAACCAGGCTGAATGAGAAACACTACAAAGAATTGGAAATAATAGATTACTTTGAAACAATGGAATCATCAATGAGCAAAGCTTCAGACGCATCAGTAGAAGAAATTACAAATCTGCAAGAGGTCAATCTACATCTGACAGATCAAATCAAGATGCTGCAAATTGGTCAAGAGACTCAAATGGTGAAAATTATTGATGTTGTGAACGATGCAAGAAAAGATGAAAATGAAAGAACTCTAGCCATTGTTGATAGGAGGAAAATTACAAAGAAACTACAAGAGAAAGATTCAGAGATTCAAAGACTCATTGAGCATCACCATGAGGTCACCAACCAGATTATTCTTATGAGTCAAGAAGCAAACAGATTAAATACAGAACTCATTGAAAGAATACAGATCATAGGTGAGCTAAGAGAAGAGAATGAAAAATTGAAGCATGAAATCAAGGTCCAGAATCAACACAATGAATTGATTAAAAAGGCTGAGGATAACAACAAAAGGATGGATGATTTTCTTGATGGACAAAGAAGAGTCAAAAACTACACAGGATTAGGGTACAATGAGAATGGTGAATCCTCTAATCAACTAGATTAGAGGAATGCTTTCACAACCCCAAGATCCAAGAAGCTATCATGCAATCATTGTGGAAAACCAGACCACACCTCAAACATCTGCAGAAGAAAAATGAAAGGTATTTCTCAAGAACAATCTACTTTTATTGGTAATTGTTATAAATGTCAAAAGAAAGGACACAAGGCACATGAGTATAGATCCAAAGAGAAAAACCTATATGGACAAGTACTGTCCAAAATGCAAGATGAATGATCATACACATAAGGAATGCTGGAAAAAGAACAACAAGGCATGGACACCAAAGGAAACTGATAACAACTACAAACCAGCAAGAGTAGGTAACTCATATGTTTGGGACTATAACACATGGGTAAATTTCACAGCATGTGGAAGGTATGGTCATATTGTTGCCAACTGTATGAGAAAGTGGACCAGAAGGTCAACAAGTTGGACCAATCCAGGTATGGCATGCTTGCACTGTCATAAGGTTGGACATGTGATAAAAGATTGCAAAGACCAAATGACAGACACAAGTACACATCCCAATGGAAATACCATTGATGACATCAAAAGAATGAGAAACAAGATGTGGGTAAAAGCCACAAACACTGAAGGTGCTGGAACAAGCAATGCAAATGGTGCCACCTCATCTAATGGATTTGGTGACATAACTACATCCAACTAGATAGCACAAGTAAGTATGGAACTGCATTATGACAAGTTACATTATACATCAGTTCCATCATATATAGCTCATATTGTAATATTAGCAAAAATAAAGATGCAATATATTGTTATTTGCTAAACTATTGAAAAGCAACCATCGGTTATTGGGCATAATTTACATCAGTGAACACACACAGGAAAGTTAGCATTACTTACTAGAATGTATCAGTCATTACACAAGCTAAGTGTAAACCGACGGATATAGATGAAAGTTGAATAAAAAAAAGTTGTCTTCGCAACCTCACCAACAAGCATCGGTGAAGTCTCCAAAACCGCTAGCTACCCCGATTCTTGGCACAAAAATCGGAGATGTTATGAATGTCTTTACCAATGAAATCAGTCTTCATAAATCGATGAGTTGGTAAGTATTAATGACAACTTAGGGTACAAAGAGGTTATAAAAGCCCGACGGGTAAACTCATTTTTGCACTCACAATTTTCGATCAGAGCAAAGAAGACCAGAGCAATTTAAGAGCAGATTGGAAAGCGACCCAACAAAAATCATTGTGAAACGAGGCATTCACATTCACAGGCAATCACAAAGAATCTGTAAGTAATCATAGTCACCGATCACACTGTTATTATTTACGAAAAGCCCTAAATTGCAAACAAGATGGCATCGACTTCTAGAGTAGAGAAAATTAAGGAGGATAAGAAGAAACCCTTCAAGCTTGTCAGCAGAGGTGCGTGTGTTGAACGTAAATACAAGCTACACCCTGAAATAGCTTCACAACTTGACAATTTTAGAGCATTCTCCTGAATCCCACCTAGGGTTTTACTGGTAGAGGATGTAAGGTCTGACATTCACTGCAAGTTCTCGGAGATAGGAGATCTAGACCTAAATAATGCTTATAAGACATTATGTGATGATGATGGAAAGCTCAAAGAAGAGCATAAACACTTGGAAGTAAAGGGACTCACAAATGCACTACATTTTCCCAAGGTTTTCAAAATAGAATGGATTAAAATTATTCTTAGTAGAGTTCACGACAACACTCTATGGCTAAACAAGCCAAATGAAATAAAAAAGGATGTTATTCATGTGGTTACTGGTTATCCTACAACTGATAAACCATAGGCTTACAAAGACCCATCTCTAGCAGAAGTTGAAAGACTAACTGGTGCAAAATCAGATAAAAGGGCACTAAAGGTCAACACCATTACCGATGCAGAGCTGAAGTTTGAAGCATGTGTTTTTGGATACAAGATATTCTAAGCAAGCCGAATGAATAGCATATCTAGCACTGTTATGAGCACAGCTTACAAGATTATCAAACAGGGGAAGAAGATGGATCTAGCAGAGATCCTACTACATCAATTTGAGGATAACATGTGCATAATAAGGTCTTCAAGGATAAACACATGTAATTTTGGTTCCCTCATAATGTGCATATTCTTTTATTTTGAAGAATAATTTCCTTCGATTGGAAAAGTTACATGGGACACAAGCAGACCCATTACCATTCAGATAGGTGAATTCATAGAATCACTAGGAATAGATTTTGACAATGTTATGCATGAGTATTTCAAGACCATAAAGGAAATGCTACAAGAAAGAAATAGGATTCCTGAGAATCTGATAGAGGAACACCGTGAAGAAATATGTTTCATGGTAGATATTGATTTCACCTACATACAAGCAGTAGTTCCAAGAAAATCATGGCTTTCAAAATTGGATTATGAAATCAAAATAGGATTAGCCAATGAGTGCATTAAGGCACTATTGAATGAACCAATAGACAACAAACAACTAAGATTTGGTACTTATGAAGAGGCCAAATGAAAGATTAAGACAAATCTTGTTGTCAAGAAGGCTGTAAAATAGTCAAAAAGAATGGTGAAGAATCTGAAAAATAACTTGAAAATATCTTTTGAAGGAGAAGAAGAAGAAGAAGGTGAGGAGGAATAACAGGGTAAGGAGGAAATCACCGAGGATCAGCTTCCCATTGGTGAAACAATAGAGCAACAAGAATCATAGGAAGAGAAGTCTAATTCACTACCTCCTCCACCTGAGAAGTCTAGAACAAGGAGTCAAACAGAAAAAGATGCAATTCCTTCTCCCATGGTGAAAGGGAAGGTGTATAAGAGGAAACCTGACACACAAAAGGAAAAATAACCAGCTAGGGCACCTGCCAAAAGGAGGAAATATGTTCAGACTGGTGAGGACTTAGAGGATTCAGCACGGATGAACCTTACACTATAAAACTAGCAAAGGAAATAGCAAAGGTTACATCACCCATTGAGGACATCGATAAAATATGTAAAAATATTTCTGAAGCTACATTTGTTGCACATCCTAGGATTAGGAAATGGTTAAGATGGGATACTAAAGAACACAATAAGATTGAAGATGCACTTATTGCTAAGATGTGCATACACTATATGTCCCACTACACTTTACTAACCGTGATGTTCCATAAGAGCTATTAGATATAATTTCTTCTAGATTCACTTTTGCACTCCATGAAGAGAAAAGGATAAGAGAAAGAGTACTAGTTTCTCTTATGCCTCCTAAATCAACGAGAGAAGAAATCAATGAAGTCATGGAAAAATATGCAAAAAGCTTCTCACCCAAATTAAGAGCTTATAAATTTCTTAAAGAGAAACTTATAGAGCTAGAACAAGACACTCATAAAATATGGAGTGAGATACTAAATCCTGATGAAGAGAGCAGTCATGAGAAGGAACCTATCACCAAAACTAATAACTCAATAGTTGAGTTAAACAGTGAAGAGGTACAGATCGCAGGCCAAAAATAGACTGACATTATAGATGAAGACTGGCCAAAGGATGGTGAAAATGATCAAGTACCAGCAAGCCCCATCCACATCAACTTAGAGGATGAAGAAGTTACCAAAGAAGAACTATCAATAAAAGGTAACTTAGATTTTGATATAAATGATGAATCGTGGTTAGAAAACAGTGTCAATACCACTACAGGACAAGACCCGACAGTAGATGTTCAAAAAGATGAAGACATCAATGCTGCAAAGAGCAATACCAATGAACAAGACACAACTATTGACACTACAACAGTCAATACGCTGACAAACATGAATATACTAATAGATGCTATTGATATTCAGTCTAGTTAGGATAAATCATCTAAGAAAGATGATGATATACCCAAGGATATGGGTACCGATGAAAACAAAGTTGCATCCAACAATCCCAAGGATACCGATACAGAAATGAAGGATGCAACCGATGATTAGCAAGATGTATTAAAAGATCAAAACAAAGAGACAGATGACAAAACTGATGATACATTGAGAGAGGTTGAGGAAAAAGAGAAAAGTGAAGGAGTCAAGCAGGATGAAGGGACAAAACTCAAAGAAAAAATATATGTTGATACACCCAAGGCACATGAGGAGACGTCTTCACCAAACCGACGGGTGGACTCATAACATATACACAAGGATGCCTCATATTCTTGACACTCACCCACCAATTGAACCCAATCTCACACTTTACAGATGGTGGTACATCAATCAGCCACCCAACCAAAGAAGAAGAAAAAGAAAGTAGTAAAGAAAGACATCTTGGCTGTCACACTGGATGAAATAATTGAAGTTCCAAACTGGGATATTACCACTTTGGACAGTGACAAATTTCAAGAGTTTGGAGTGCTATGTCATAGAAAGGCCATTCAGAAGAAAATGATACAAGAACACAGAGAAAAAATGGCACTTGACAAGGCAAGAGATATACTCCAACAACTTGTTCTTGAAGTTAAACTTGAAACAAATGCTACAATCAAGGAACAAATTGTTGTTCTTACCGACACCATCATAGAGAAAAGTATAGATGCAGAGCAGGCCATGGAAGAACAAGCCGAGAAGAAATATCAGTACAAATTAATTGATAAAATCAGCCAAGAAGTGGCATTGAACAAGGTAAAGCTCTCTGAACTCACTGATGAATTAGAGCCAATGATTGTTGAAGCAATCACCTTAGTTCAAAAGATGTGCACACTTGAGAATTTTGCAAAAGAAAATAGTGACAAATTAGCAGAAATAGATTCTAATGTCACAAACAATGCACAAAGCCTAACCTCACATGCCGACAATATAAAGGCACATCATGACACGGTCATAGAGGCGAATAGTCTAAGGCAAGAAATATGGGATGCTAAAACTCAATTCAAAGGTGAGATTACTGAACTGCAAGCACACATTCTGCCTAATCTTACTATTTTACAGCAGCATATTTCTGATGCTAGAAATCTTATAGCAACCCCCAAGATGTCTGTAGTAGACAACATCTATGATATACATATAAGGATTTCACTAGAGCACATGGATCTAGAAATGCTGAAGGAGAAATGGGAAAAGATGATGGAGGAGATCAAGTTTGGAGAGCAATTTCTCTTTCTTCTCTCTATTTCTTTCCACCTCTTCCAAACTTCTATCTTCCATTCTTCTTCTTCTTCTTCTTCTTCTTATTCTTCTTCTTCTTCTACTACTATTACTTCTTCTTCTTTTCTTTCTTCTTCTTCTTCTTCTTCTTCTTCTTCTAATTAAACCTTGGGGCATAATCATTCGTGCTTCATGATCTACCTTGGTTCTTTGATCCTTATATCTTTCATCTTACATCAAGAACCTTATCTTTAATTCAATTTGATCAAAATTTATCAATTTGTTGTTTCTCCTCTATCTCATTTTGATTTCGATCACGAGGGGGCAGTACCTATCAAACTTCAAACCTTGATTCAACTTTATCAATATTATCAATTGCTCCACTTGGGGCAACCTTGCTTGAGATTCTTATCTCTGACATGTCAATTACTTATTTCAGTGTTTACTTTGTCTTTTTCAATTGTGCTTATTTTTGTCCTGATGTGTTCCCAAATCGACCACACGTCTGGGTTGTTTTGTGATCCCAAGTCGACCTCACACTTCAACTGCATTCTTTGACTACATGTGTTCCCGAGTCGACCACACATTTTTCAAAGAGGGGCAAATGTATGCACCCTAAAATGGTCGCCTAGACTTTGGGCCCCATTTATCATTTTATCAATTTATCAAATTTCCTGATTCAATGCTTTGGAACATTTTCAATTCAAATTAATTTCCTTGATCAAATTGTAATTAATTTAATTATTTCAATATTTCCTAAAGTTTAATCATTTTTATTTAATTAAAAGATTTAATCTCTCTTTTAATTAAATAAAATTCCTCTTATTTAATTAAAAGATTTAATCTTCCTTTTAATTAAGTAAAATTCCTCTTATTTAATTAAAGTAAATTTCTCCCTTTTAATTAAATAAAATTCCTCTTATTTAATTAAATTCAATTTCCCCCATTTAATTAAATAAAATTCTTCTAGTTTATTTAATTAAAAGAAAACCCCTCTTTTAATTAAATAAATAAAAATCCCTACTTAAATTCCTCTTTGATGAAAAAGGAAATAAATTAAATAAAAAGTAAATTAAAATCCCTTTTTCATCACATCTTCCTAAGTGGTGGGTTTTTGCCTCTTAATCTCAACCATTGATTAATTATTTTTGCCTCTTAATCTCAACTGTTCACTTTCCTATATAAGGAAATCTCTCATTCTCATTTGATAATCATCAATCATCAATCATCATTCATATTAGGTTTTCATAGTATTGTTATGCTGCAGGTTTGGAGAGCAATTTTGGAGGAGGATTTGAGCACTCAAGCTTGGATATTGAAACTTCTATCTTCTTGTCTTCTTCTTCTTGCATTCATGGCTACTCATGTAGATTAGATTCATGTTTATTTTCATAGATTAAACTTGCATTTATATTTCCTTCATAGATTAATCATGCATTGTTATCATTTAGATTAATTTATTTTTGTGCATTGTTATCATATAGAGTAGATCTCATTTTCATGCATTGAATCTCTCATTTCATGGTGTACTTGCATAGGCACTAACTAGGTCAATCTGAGGGCCTCCATTTCACACCTTTGCACTCCATGACTAGAGAGCTATGGATCGATATTTCAGGCCTCATTCTTGAGCAACCTTGGATGGAATGACTCATAGAAGTGTGTCAACATTTTAGCTCACATCAGGAACCCATCAAAACCTATTTTCCTTAATAAAAAACATAGAAATATTACATTACAATAAATTAACAATAGATACACAAATCTCAAATTTACTAAATAAATTTCTAAAATTTATATATTAAATTAATATAAATATATAATAAAAAAAAAAATCATATATATTACATATTAATATTAAATGATCATCATAATAATGGAAAGTTTCTAAATTCATATTAAAATGTTTTAAAATTTAGAAACATTCATATCTATCATTTTAAAATATCTAAAATTTATATTTTATCATAAAGTGTCATAATAATTTAAAGTGTAATATTTACGGTTTTATAAAAATATAGCAGGTTAAACATTCTATTTTTTTTTCTAATTCTATATTTAGTAAATACAACATTTAAATAGCAATTAAAGTTAGGGTGGGGTCCATGGAGGGGACCTTGTTGGAATTAATGGGAAGTGTGTACTGAGAGGGGAGGGGTGAATTAGTACCTCTAAAACTTTTGTATACTTGAATCAATTAACCTTTGTGTAATCAATTGTTTATCCAACCATCTGATCTATACTATCTTGATGTAAGATATATTAATTCATAAACTTAACATACATGTGAACATTCATAGAAACATTCATGAAAGTAATTGACATATAACACAAGATATGATATCGCAAAAAACTCCTGTTAGGAAGTAAAAACTGTGGTGGAGATGATACCCACAAAATCTTCACTATCTGCAGATTGGAAGGGGCCAGTTAAGGCTTACAATTTGATCACTTCTGATGATCTACCCTGTTAAGAGTATCTATGGAGACCTGTTAAAGTCTACTCTATTAAGAGATTTTGCTACATTGTTGAGTGTGCACTCGGTTAAGAGATTTATAGTTGGACTATTGAATCCACCTTCCTTAAAAGGATTTTTACACTTTGCTTCACTTGTTAGAATGATAGCAAATTACAATTTGACCTGGTATATGTAATCTCCTATTTTTTTATTACAGATCCTTTTAAGTTCACACATAAAGATATATCACCTAATGTGATTGAATAATACCTCTGATTCTCGGTAGTCTTTGTTCTTAGTTCTGATAACCAAATTCACCTTTTGTTGTTCTGGTTCTTGAAACTTTCAATCTGATCCATAGATGTGCTCGTAGGCTTCATTCATCCTCTCTTATATATTCATACATGTATAATGAATGATTACATCATCTATTTATAAGATGGATTGACTTCATCAAGTTTCACGAAAAACAATGTTAACCCTAAGATCAAGTTTACAAATTTTACCTTGATCTCCTATTCTGTGTTAAATAAATCAGTTAGACTGATTAAAGCACTTACATTCATGTTTCTTGTCCCTAAAGAAATGGTTTTAAAAACAAATCAAAATTTTATAAATAGAATAAGACTATTTTATCTGACATGTCAGATCTACTTTTTGTAGGCTACAACTGACTTTCAGTTTCTAACGGTCGGTTATGCTCTGAAGTCAGTTGACTATCTTTCAGGTTCCTTGCTTGAACTATAATCTCAGTTTTCTCTTTGACTATCTCTCGGGTTGCACTATATCCTACACATCAGGTTCCTCTTTATCCTTTTGACTTTTGCAATTTCGGGTTACACACAAAATTGTGTTGTCGATTTTCTTTGTACTAAGCCATTTTTGGTGATCTCTTGTATCTACATTTTCAGTTTTCTCTTTGTCCTGTATTTCAGTGTATGCTTATCAAAAGTGTTCTTTGCATACTAATGACAAATTAATGTCATCAATCTCCCCCTTTGACATTAGTATCAAAAAATGATATGTGAAAAATACTAACAAACTGTTAAGTATGTACAACATATATAATCCTTAGTCATTTCATGACTCCCCCTATGTATATGCTGGTATATCATTATATTCCCCCTTTTTTGGTAGTACTATATAGTTTACTATTTGTACATATCATATATTTTCCATCTATAAAGTATAGTACATATCTTTTTCCATTTGTATAGTACAATACATATCATTTTCCCCCTTTCTGATATTAAGGGAAAACATGTATACCTTATAGTTTATCAAAAATGTGAGAGTGTGAAGACTTCATGTCTTCCATCATCTTCTCACATTGTTCCTTCAAGTTTTCTAGAGCCATGTGCTCGAGTGTGATCTTGGAATGCATATTGTAGATGTTGTCTACTACAGACATCTCGGGGGTTTCGATTAGTTGTCTTGTTGAACTGATGTGTTGTTGAAGTAGTATCATATTTGGTAGAAGTTGAGCTTGGATCTTGGTGACTTCTTCCATGAATTGTGTCTCTGCTTCCCACAGTTCTTTCCTTAACCTTTTTATTTCAATTATCTTCTCATAATGCAATTTAATTGCATTGTCTCCATCGGTTAAGCTTTTAGCACTATTAGCTAGACCAGAATCTAACTTTGCTATGGTCTCACTATGGTCCTTAGTGAATCTCTCTAGTGTGCTTAGTTGTTGTATCAAGGAAATAGCTTCAGCAATAATAGGATCCAATTCACTAATGAATTCTGAAAGATTTACCTTGCTAACTGTCACTTCTTGGCTGATGTTCTCAACAAGTTTCTGCTGGTACTTTTGCTCTGCTCTCTCTTCAATTTCCTTGTCTGCATCAATGTTCTGTGTTGTAATGGCTTTGGTGAGAGTGGCTAGTTGATCAAGTATCAGTTTATTCTGATCAACATCAACATTGGGTACAATCTGGTGCAATATGTCCCTAGTTGTTTCTAGTAACATGGAGTCTCAGTGCTTCTTTTTTAGCTTCTCCTATAATGCCTTCCTCTGGCATATTTCACCATATTCTTTCAATGCTTCATAATCAAGTGTGGTTGGGTCACATTTGGGAATCTCAACGATTCCATCTAAGGTGACTTCCAACTTACTCTTTTTGGATTTCTTCTTCTTCTTATGGGTTACACTTGAATGTAGAACCATTGCCAATTTCTTGGCTTTGACCGTTGTGCTTGATGAAGTGATTTGTGGTGTTGCCTCTTTTTGCTGATTTGTTTTGGTGTCACCTTGTCGGTTTCCTATAGACATCTCCACATCAACCTTTACATTATTGATAGAAAAAATTTCAATTTTCTCAGGAGTGTCATCTTTAGGTTTATCTCCTTCATTAGTGTTCCTAGCTTCATCTGTCTTTGTCTGCATCCTTCTTAGTTTTGTCTCAATCTGTTTGTTTTGTATCTCCTTCTATAACCTTGTCAGTTTCAGTTACAATATGAGTATCTCTGATGTCCTTCTGATCATCGGTGTTGTCTTTCTTTCCTTCTTCTCCTGCATCATCAGGAATGCTTGAATATTTTTTAGGTGACTTGTCTTTTTATTGTAGAATATTGATGGTTTGCATCAATATTGGCATGTTGCCTGATATGTTCACCTATGAAGTATCAATTATGGTGTCCCGTTTGTCAGTTGTTTCCTTGGTAACATTAACATCTTTATCTTTCTATATTTCTATTGCTGGATCATCGGTTATGTCAATGATTGTGTTATCCACAATGTTGTCCTTGGTTGTGTTGGGCCATGTTTCATCTGCAACTTCCACATTCCTATTTCCTATTATGTTCATTTCTTCCTTGTCTAACTCAATGAATGTGTCATCTTCTGCATCTTTGATGATTATACATGTTCTTGAGTTTCTTGAGTATCATCTTGTTGTTGTAGGTCTTTTTCGGGGCTAGCTTCCTCAATAGGTCTGTTGAGTATTTTAATCCATTTCTTGTGACTTTCCTGTTCAAGCTCTACAAGCTTCCATTCAAGAAATTTGTAGGCTCTCAACTTGGGTGAGAACTCCTTTTTATGATTCTCCATCATCTCATCAATTTCTTCCTTCTTGGATTCAGAGGGCATAAGAGAGACAAGTACTCTTTTCTTTATCTCTTTCTCATTCTTTAATGCAAATGACCATCTGGCATATAGTCTGTCCAGGAGTTCCTTTGGTACCAAACTACCTTTGAATTGAATTGGTATGTATTTGAACTTGTACATTTTTGCAATGATGGCATCTTCAACTTTGTTCTAATCTTCTGGATCTAGTTTTAACCATCTTCTAATCTTAGAATCTGTGATAGATCCCGAATTTGCAATAGATTTACATACCTCATCAATTTTTTCTGGAACCTTATTCTTTTCTACTTGTACACCTTCATCTTGTTTGGTGTCCTCAATATCTTACCTTGTCCTAATCAACTTCCTTATTCTTTTGTTTGGCCCTCTTTTTTGGTGTGCTCAATTTCCTCTTGTAGGTTCTAACTTTTCCTTTCTTCAAGGGTGAAGGAGTTGAGTCCTTTTCTATTTGGCTTCTTGTCCTAGAAGAAAATGTTGTTCTTTTCTTCTTTTCTGATGGAGGAGGTGGTGAATCTAAATTTGTGGCTACAGAGTCATTCTTTTATGCAACTTCAATGATAGGTAACTATCTTTCGGTCTCTTCCTCCTATTTATCTTGTTCTTCATGTTCAGTTTCTTCCTCTGTAACTGAAAATATTTTCTTAAGGTTATTGACCATTTTATCTTTCTTTCTATCTATTTTCTTTACAACCAGGCCATATTTGATTCTTGATTCGGTCTCCTCATAAGTTCTGAACTTAGGTTGTTTCTTGTTTAATGGTTCATTTATCAATGCATCGATTGCCTTGGATGCTTGATCAATATTAATCTCATATTCTAATGGTTGTAGCCATGTTGTTCTTGGTACAACAGGCTTGATATAAGTGTGGTCGATGTCAACCATAAAACATATATCATCTTTGAATTTCTCTATAAGTTGTTAAGGGATCCTTACCCTTTTCTGCATTTGGTCCTTGAATCCTATGAAGTATTCATCCATGACTTTTCAAAGTTGTCTCCCAGTGATGTTATCTATTCACTGATTTGAATGGTGACCGGTTTTTTGGTATCCCATTTGACATCTCCTACTGATGGAAATGTTTCTTGAAAGTAGAAGAAAATGCACATAATAAGTGATCCAAACTTACATGTATTTGTTTTAGCATTTCTTATAGTCTTCAAATTTTCTTCTAGCTAGCTAAGTAGAAGTGTCGATAGATCCAACTAAGTGCCTTTCTTCACAATCTTGTAAGTTGTATCTACTACACCGGATGCTATGTTTTTCATCTTGCTTTCTTGGAAGAACATATAACCTAGAACACATGCTATGAATTTAAGTTCATCATCGATTATGGTAGATAATTTTAGTCCTCTACCATCACACTTTTCTCCAGTGTTTTTCTCAAACATAGCCTTGGGTGGATGTTTCAATGCTTTTACCTTTTCAGTTACAGGGTAACCGGTGACTGCATGGTTAACATCTCAGATTATCATCTTCGGTTCATCCAACCATAATTTGCGATTATGCATTTGGCTCACTACTAACCGAATCCACTTGATTTTGAATGCCTTCAGAAATAATAGGGCATTAGTGAGCCCTTTCACCTCTATGTATTTGTGTTCATCTATGATAGATCCATATTTGTTACACAGCTTCTTGTAGGCTTGTTCTACCTCCAAATTACCAATTTCTGCAATCTTGCAGTGGATGTAAGCTCGCATGTCTTCGACGAGCAAAACCCTAGCTGGTATTCATGAGAATGATCCAGCATTGTCAGATTGTGAGGCAACCTCAGGGTAAATCTTGTAATGTGGCTCCTCACATACATAATTCTTGACGAGTTTGACCTCATCCTTCTTGATATTCTTTGATTTGGTGGTTCTTGAAGTTGTGGCCATTGTTTCAAAGAAATTTAGGGCTTTCTAAAAAATACGTAAATAGAGTTCTCAGTTGGCTTAGTAACTTACTGTTTACAGTTGCAATGGTCTTTGATCTGTTTGGAGTGCTTTGGTCGAGTTGAATTCACTTTGTGATGATTTTGTTGTTTGCTTGATTTTCACTCTCATCGCTCTGCTATGGTCCTGGTGAATAATGAAACCATTTCATCGCCTCTTTATATTTTTTTTCCCTAGAAGTGAGTCATTAATGCTTAGCTACTCCTCGATGTGCAAAGACCTAGTTCATCAGTTAAGACATTAACTTCTCCTTTCAGTGACAACATGTCATTTTGGGGCGGTTGGTCAACTCTTTGTTTTTTACCAATAGGTTTCAGTGTTTTGTTAACACAACTTGCTTTATTACCGACGAGTCTCGGTTTACATTAGTAACTTTGCTTTCTTATTTTAATCGATGCTTTTTGGTAAGTGTAGGCAATTTCAAATTTGAGCGCATACCGATGGATTTCAGTATGTATGCCTGATAGAATAGTTATAATAGATTTTAACAAGTAATTTCATGATGCATCTTTACTTATGCTAATTTTGACATTTTATCAACATATTATGGAACTGATGTAAAATAATATATATTGTAATGCAGTTCCATACTTACTTGTTCTTCTTAGGTGGGGGTGGTGATGTCACTGGATCCATTGGATGGTGTGTCACCATTTGCATTGCTCGGTCCGGCTTCATCATTGTTTGAAGCTTTTCTCCACATTTTGTCTCTTGCACTCTGGATGTCTTCAATGGTATTTCCATTGGGATATGTGCTGGTCTTTGTCATTTGATCTCTGCAGTCTTTCTTGAGATGACCAACTTTATGATAGTGTAAACATGCCATTCTAGGGTTAGTCCAGCCTCTAGACTTTCTTGTCCACTATTTCATATAGTTTGCAGCAATGTGACCGAAATCATCCACATACTGTACAATTTGTCCAAGTGTTGTAATCCATACATAATGGTTACCGACTCTTTTCGGTTGATAGGGAGTTTCTTGACCTTTAGTCTTCCATCCTTGCCTTTTCTTTTTCCAGCATTCAAGAGTTGTGTGCCCATTCATTTTGCAAGTAGGAAAATATTTGTCCCTTTAGGTTTCCTTCTTTGGTTGTTTCATCTTAGACTTACATTCATATGCTTTATGTCCTTTCTTGTTACATTTATAACAAAATCCTATGAATGAAGACGTGGATTTAGGAACACCTTTGATTTTGCCTCGGCATATATTTGATGTGTGGCCTTGCTTTCCACAGTGATTGCATGTCAGCTTTCTTGGTCTTGGATTTGCATAGAAATTCTTTGGATCATCTTGATTTGATGATTCTTCATTCTCGGTAAAGTCTAGACCGGTATTGTTGTTGACTCTTCGTTGTCCTTCAAGAAAATCATCCATTCTTTTATTGCTTTCTTCAACTTTCTTGATAATTTCATTATGCTGCTGTTGAATTCTTATCTCATGTTTCAACTTTTCATTTTCATCCATAAGCTCACTGATACCTTCTATTCTTTCAATGAGTTCAACATTTATTTTGTTTGCCTCTTGACTCATAAAAATAATCTGATTTGTAATCTCATGGTGATGCTCTACGAGTTTCTGTATTTCAGACTCTTTCTCTTGTAGCTTTTCTGTAATCTTCCTTCTATCATCAATAGCTAGTGTTGTTTCTTGTTCATCTTGTCTAGCATGTTAGTAATAACTGAGAGGGGGGGGTGAATCAGTGGCCTCAAAAATTTATCCTTTTAAACTTCAATCCACCAATTAATATGCCTTAGATTATTAAGTCCCTACAAGATGTGTGCCTTTGAAATACTTGAAATAAATAACTGTCTATCAGTTTACCTTGTCTGTCCTTCTTCTCCTTGATAACCAATAAGCAGTAAAAATTATTTACCGATACTCAGTAAATATGCAGAGTATACCAGTCAATCCATAAAAGCATATGTGAAATGTAAAATAAAAAATTAATAAACCATACACACGTAACACAAGGATTTTAACATGGAAACCCTGTTAAGGGAAAAAACCACTGGGGCCGATACCCCAAATTTTCACTCTTCTAAAGTGAGCCCTGTTAGGAGCCAACCCTATTAAAGGTTATAAACACATTGTTAAGTGTGACCTTTTTAGAGGATTTTTATGCATAGGTTGTCACTTAGTATCTGGCTTCTACGCTACCATCCTTGAATCAGCCTTTAGACTGTCAATAGGCTTTATGCTAATCTTACTACCATCTTTGAATCAACCTCCTTCTTAGACTATCAATAGGCTTTAGGTAAGACCGATGCTACTATCATGAGTCAACCTTCTAGTAATTTTTTAGGATATACCTCAATTACAAAAGACTGTTAAGTCCTGCTCTGTTAAGAGACTTAATGCTTCAATGGTTAAACTAAAACACAATGACCTGTTTCTAATGCAACTTTGAATTGCAGATATTCAGATCTATTTATGTACATTACCTTTCTGATCAATGTATCAATTATAATCCTTTGTTTTTCATTCTTTCTGCTCTGTGATGTTGTGCTTCACAGTGTGTCAGTGTCTACAGAGTTCTTTAGCTCTTCCCTTAGCTTGATTGATCAGGACTGCATGAAGTTTAACCTTCATCAGTTTATCTTCAGCATCTTCTATCAATTCACTCCCCCATGTATTTGAGTGTATTTTTGAAACGAATTATACTTGTCTCTTATATAGACATGATATTCCTTAATTCTTGGTTCTTGATTCTTGGCGTAAAAAACAATCTGGAACCAAATTGATTTTTGGCTTTAACTCTTGATTTATCTCGTAGTTATCTTCTTACCAGTTGTGTAAATAATCTTTAAATCACTTAATTATGATCGAATAAAACAAATAAAACAACTAGTTAAGTCTATCCTTAAGCTCTGTTAGCTAGATATTTTTTCATTTTCTGATCTCTCTGTTCTGTTGGTCAATTCTGCAGTTCGTCGCCAGTGACAACTGCCAGTTTCGTCGATACAACTTTAGTTAGCTTTCGGATCTCCGTCTGTCGGGCATCATTGGATCTTTCTCGTTGGGTAGCACTATTTTTAGCTCGTCGGGCATCCTGTGATTTTTCTTCATTGGGAAACACTGTCTTCTGCTCATCAGGTATCACTGTGACTTTATCTCTATCTTTATCGATGGTGTGCACTCCGCTGGTGTAACTGTCACTTGGTGAATACTTGAATTTTATGCATTGCTGAAAGTATAACCTCTGTTCCATTGATTCTCTGAAGTCTTTGGCATTATGTATATGACCATACAGATGATATCAAGTTGACATCAATGACAATACAAACCATTAACTGATTTAATGTCTTGCATCATTTTCAACTTAACATTGTCAAACATTTAGTCAGTTACATGTCATCAATCTCTCCCTTTGGCATTGATGGCAACATACTATATTATCACACTATACTATTTCTAATACAATTTTAGATTCATCAAATTACCGAATAGTTTATTTTGATAACTGATAAAAATGTCTGACCGCCGGTAAGCTCTGTGTTAGCTTAGATTTGATTCTTGCAGCTTTCTTGTTTTCTTCTGATGTTCTCTCTCTTTTTCTTTTATGTCTCTATATTGTATTTGCAATTTTTATACAAATACTCTCCCTATGGATATGATCTCTCCCTGTTTGGAGTAATCTAATAATGAATAATTTCTTATGATAATATGAATACATTCTCTCCCTTTGACATTAATGCCAAACAAATATTTTCACAAATATCTGACATTCTGTCAAACAATTTCTTCTATCCATAATATATTCCTTGAATTTCCCTTAT
>MU225865.1:2434833-2452607 GCA_018584345.1 Thuja plicata | reverse complement strand
CTACCAATCAGGCTATCAAGAGTGACTATATTATTTGCTACTGCTCTCATTTCTTGAATAGCAGAGACTCTAATAGCATAAATAGGCAATAAGGTTCTTAGGATTTTACTTACCACTATCTCCTCTTTAAGTGTACCTCTAACACCTCGTATAGCATTGACTACTTTTATTCTTGTGATGTACTGTGTGATGTTTTCACCTTCTTTCATTCTGAGATCATCAAAATTTTCTGTAAGACTTTTTGTCTTGGCTCTCAGAACATTTGCATCACCTCCATGTACAAGTTTCAACTTGTTCCACATTGTTTTTGCATTTTTGCAATCTTTGACATCCTCAAATTCAGCATCAGAGAGTGAGGCTGAAAGCTCTATAACTATGCAGTTATGTTCATGCTTTACTCTTAATTGATCTACTGTCAATGGTCCTATAAGAAACACATATGCAATAACTAAGTATTGAGTAATATCATTGCCAATACCTGATAAGTGAAGCTTTATCCTACTTTGTCATGAAGCAAAGTGTCCTTATTCAACTTGGGCACATCTTGTCTGTTCATCTTGTGATCTTTACTTCGGTCTTGAAACCCTCCTTCTAAGCACACAAGCTTTGATACCAATTGTTAGTAATAACTGAGAGGGGGGGTGAATCAGTGGCCTCAAAAATTTATCCTTTTAAACTTCAATCCACCAATTAATATACCTCAGATTATTAAGTCCCTACAAGATGTGTGCCTTTGAAATATTTGAAATAAATAACTGTCAGTTGGTTTACCTTGTCTGTCCTTCTTCTCCTTGATAACCGATAAGCAGTAAAACTTATTTACCGATACTCAGTAAATATGTAGAGTATACCAGTCAATCCATAAAAGCATATGTGAAATGTAAAACAATAAAGTAATAAACCATACACACATAACACAAGGATTTTAACGTGAAAACCCTGTTAAGGGAAAAAACCACTGGGATCGGTACCCCAAATTTTTACTCTTCTGAAGTGAGCCCTGTTAGGAGCCAACCTTGTTAAAGGTTACAAACACACTGTTAAGTGTGACCTTTTTAGAGGATTTTTATACATAGGTTGTCACTTAGTATCTGGCTTCTACGCTACCATCCTTGAATCAGCCTTTAGAGTGTCAATAGGCTTTATGCTAATCTTACTACCATCCTTGAACCAGCCTCCTTCTTAGACTGTCAATAGGCTTTAGGTAAGACCGATGCTACTATCATGAGTCAACCTTCTGGTAATCTATTAGATTATACCTCAATTACAAAAGACTGTTAAGTCCTATTCTGTTAAGAGACTTAATGCTTCAATGGCTAAACTGAAACACAATGACCTATTTCTAATGCAACTTTGAATTGCAGATATTCAGATCTATTTATGTACATTACCTTTCTGATCAATGTATCAATTCTAATCTTTTGTTCTTCATTCTTTCTGCTCTGTGATGCTATGCTTCACTGTGTGTCGGTGTCTACAGAATTCTTTAGCTCTTCCCTTAGCTTGATTGATCAGGACTGCATGAAGTTTAACCTTCATCGGTTTATCTTCAGCATCTTCTATCAATTCACTCCCCCATGTATCTGAGTGTATTTTTGAAATGAATTATACTTGTCTCTTATATAGACATGATATTTCTTAATTCTTGGTTCTTGATTCTTGGCGTAAAAAACAATCCAGCCAAATTGATTTTTGGCTTTAACTTTTGATTTATCTCGTAGTTATCTTCTTGCCAGCTGTGTAAATCATCTTTAAATCACTTACTTAACTGTGGTCAAATAAAACAAATAAAAAAACTAGTTAAGTCTATCCTTAAGCTCTGTTAGCTAGATATTTTTTCATTTTCTGATCTCTCTGTTCTGTCGGTCAATTCTGCAGTTCGTCGTCGGTGACAACTGTCAGTTCCGTCGGTACAACTTCAGTTAGCTTTGGGATCTCCATCCGTCGGGTATCATTGGATCTTGCTCGTCAGGCAACACTATTTTTATCTCGTCAGGCATCTTGTGATTTTGCTTTGTCAGGAAACACTGGTTTCTGCTCATCGGGTATCACTGTGACTTTATCTCTATCTTTACCGATGGTGTGCACTCTGCTGGTGTAGTCTATCACTTGGTGAATACTTGACTTTTATGCATTGTTGAAAGCATAACCTCTATTCCATTGATTCTCTGAAGTCTTTGGCATTATGTATATGACCATACAGATGATATCAAGTTGACATCAATGACAATACAAACCATTAACTGATTTAATGTCTTTCATCATTTTCAACTTAACATTGTCAAACATTCAGTCAGTTACATGTCATCATAGCATTGTTCATGACATCAATCATCCTTACCATCTGTGTCTCTTGATCAATTTGCAGAAATTTTACGTGTCCAGCCAGATGTTGATTGATTTCAGTTAGGCTTGTGATGCTTTCTTCTGATGTGTCTAATGCTTTGCTTGTAGTTGATCCTGATGACTCAAATAAATCTGCTATCTCTTCCTCATGATAATCTATCTCATTACAGTGAGGTGGAATAATCTTTCTTTGATCTAGCAACCATCTCATATTGATTCCATCTTCTTTATACTTCTCATAGAAGATCTGAGTTTCTAACTTCTTATTCTCAATACTTTTGTCAAGTCTGTACTTCTCCATTGTGTAATCTTTTCTCTTAAGCCTTTAAGCTTTCCAAAAAAGAGACTTAGCTCTGATACCAATTGTTGGAATTAAAGGGAAGTGTGTACTGAGAGGGGAGGTGTGAATCGGTACCTCTAAAAATTTTGTATCCTTTAATCAATTAATCTTTGTGTAATCAATTGTTTATCCAACCATCTGATCTATACTATCTTGATGTAAGATATATCAATTCATAAACTTAACATACATGTGAACATTCATAGAAACATTCAAGAAAGTAATTGACACATAACACAAGATATGATATCGCAGAAAACTCCTGTTAGTCCAAGTAAAAACTGCGGTGGGGATGGCACCCACAAAATCTTCACTATCTGCAGATTGGAAGGGGTCAGTTAAGGCTTACAATTTGATTACTTCTGATGATCTACCCTGTTAAGAGTATTTGTGGAGACCTGTTAAATTCTACTCTGTTAAGAGCTTTTGCTACACTGTTGAGTGTGCACTTGGTTAAGAGATTTATAGTTGGACTATTAAATCCACCTTCCTTGAAAGGATTTTTACACTTTGCTTCACTTGTTAGAATGATAGCAAATCACAACTTGACCTGGTATATGCAATCTCCTATTGTTGATTACAGATTCTTTTAAGTTTACACATAAAGATATATCACCTAATGTAATTGAATAATACCTTTGATTCTCGGTAGCCTTTGTTCTTGGTTCTGATAACCAAATTCACCTTTTGCAGTTCTGGTTCTTGAAACTTTCAATCTGATCCATATATGTGCTCGTAGGATTCATTCATCCTCTCTTTTATATTCACACATGTATAATGAATGATTGCATTATCTATTTATAAGATGGATTGACTTCATCAAGTTTCATGAAAAATAATATTAACTCTAAGATCACGTTTACAACTTTTACCTTGATCTCCTAGTCTATGTGTTTTAAATCAGTTAGACTGATTAAAACACTTACATTCATGTTTGTTTTCCATAAAGAAATGGTTTTAAAAAAAAATAAAGATTCTATAAATAGAATAAGACTATTTTATCTGACGTGGAAGTTAGATCCACTTTTTGCGGGCTGCAACTGACTTTCAGTTTCTGACGGTCGGTTATGTTATGAAGCCAGTTGACTGTCTTTTAGGTTCCTTGCTTGAACTGTACTCTTGGTTTTGTATTTGACTATCTCTCAGGATGCACTATGTCCTATAGGTTGAGTTCCTTTGTCAGGTTCCTCTTTATCCTTTTGACTTATGCAATTTTGGGTTACACACAAAATTGTGTCGTCGGTTTTCTTTGTACTTAGTCATTTTCAGTGATCTCTTGTAAATGCATTTTTGGTTTTCTCTTTGTCCTATCATTCGATGTATGGTTACCAAAAGTGTTCTTTGCATACTAATGGAAAATTAATGTCATTAGACCTTCCCAAATATTTTAAAACCAATGGTCTTGTGAATTTATAATGAGCCATCTTAAAAGTTTAAGCTCCATTAGAGTCGAACAAATGACCACCAAATATAAACAAATGGAAGAAACAAGTGAAAATAAAATAAAATGGTTTAAAGACATGAATAAAAATAGAATAAATCAATGGATGAAATCAAAATATCAATGAATATCATTAAGAGGCATGGCTGCCCACCAACACACAACATAAATTTATCAAAAGAGAGAGAGAGAGAGATAGAGAGATATTAAATTATGAGGTGATCACTTTTAACTATGAAGAGAAGGGTACAAGCATGTTCCTAGGAAGACTACACCATTAATGAGGCATGGTGTCCCTATCATTTACTCACTCATTCACATGAATGAACAAACCCAAACAAATAAATATCGTGCCATTAATGTAGTAGGTTTCCCTATATGATGGATTTATTTTGACAGAGAAAATTAAGGAAGAAAGCAATAAAATTTACCTCAAACATTTTTCGCCCAACACATTTAAGCAGGCACAATTATGCATTAAGGAGGGCATAGAGGAGGAGAGGGGGGCATGAAAATCATTATGGTGGTAAGGAAACTACTAGCTCCATATTAATGGCTAGAAAGAAGGAGAGGGAAAAGGATTTTGTTTCAGGTTTTCTATTTGTGTGATAAAAGAGGGGTGCCAAGGAGAAAAGGGTGCACAAAATTTTTAGGTTGAGGCATGACAAGTGAATTTTCTTGAAATTTTCTATAGCCTTATTACCTAGTCCATATATTACATTCCCAACGACTTCCAATTGCATTTTCTTGAGAAAGAAGTTGCAACAACAACATCTCAGGGACTCCCAATTGAGGCGGGAAGAGAGTACAGTGGCACTTGATGAGATCACACCTTGACAAGGTAATATATTGTTTATCTTAATTCTAAGAGAAGTTTGGATGACTACAAGATTAGTCTTGATTGAGTAACAAAGTAGAAGATTAATGAACTTATGTTTGTGCCAAGTCATGCAAGTGGCGACCGAGCGCTAGTATATGTCGAGAAAATTTAGTGTTGACTGAGCATCAGTATTTGTCGAGTGTCAGTGAATTACCGAGTTATCTAGTGATGACCGAGCGACAGAACACAATATTGTTAGTATTATGACAGTTTGAGAGAGATTTGAGATCCCAACCGACATAAATGATTTCCTTGGGATATGTGAAGTGTATTTAAGATAAGGATGATTGTTGTGGAGAATTAAATGAGCATTTAATTTATGTTTAATTGTTTTATGTATGAATTCAAGGAGTTTTAGGATGTATTCTACAATGTAGATAGAAACAAAATGTTGGAAGGATTCCTTGGATCTAACCTAACCCTAAGATCTACAGTGACGATTAAGCGACAAAAGATCAAGCTACTTGATCAGAGAGGTATAAGATTAGCCCAATTACAGGTTATGAGTATGTGGTATGAGGTTAATTTAGTTGATTGGCAAAATCTAAGCAGAAAGAAGAAAAGGTTGAAGAGAGCAGTAAAAGACTGCATAATGGTGATTGCTTGAAGGATTTCTGAGCAGATCTGAGTGATAGAGATGAAAATGAAGGCCAGTCAGTGAATTAGCATTTGAGCTACAATTGGATTAGTATTTTCAAAGTGAGTTTTATGTTTCAAATCACAAATTGTTGTTACTTTCTAACCATTGTATCGGTTGAAAAATCCTTTTAAACAAGGTTGACCTAACAGTCATATTGTTAAATCCTTTAATCAAGGTGACATTCTAATGGAATGGTCTACGCCCTCTAAAAAGGCTAACTTATAACAGAGTGATTAAATCCTTTAACAGTGTGTATTGTAACCTTTAACCGGGTTGGCTTTTCACATAGCTCACTTCAGAAGAGTGAAAAATTGGTAGCATGTTACTGGTGGTTTTTACCATATTGGGTTTCCATGTTAAATCCTAGTGTCATACTTGTGTGAATGTTATTTTATGTGTTTTACTGTTAAGAGATTTATATTCTACAAGTTGATTACTTTAGGACTTTAAACTGCAAGTTTATATTATTGATTATATGCTATAGAGACCGAGTGGATCTAAGTTGGTTGACGTATTTGAAAGTTCAATTGGTACATCTAGACCTTAGATAACTGATTCACCCCCCTCTTAGTTATTCTAAATCATTTTAACAATTGGTATCATAGCTTTGTGGTTCTTGTAGAGAAAATTTTGAAGGTACTTGAAGCTAAAGATCAAAATATATAAAAAGGAGGTATCAAGGTTAACCAAAGAGAACTTCCTTGCATGGAAAAGTTTGATGAAGCTACACCTAGATGGAATTGGAGATGCTACAAAATACTACATGGAAAATGATTACATAACAATGCCTACTGTTATGACAACTCAACATATGAAAGAAAAACAAGAATACAACCAAGCAATGTTGGAGATTGCATCAGCCCTAAGCTATCCTGAATTTGAAGACATAAAAAAATGCAAAAATGTGCAAAAGAAATGTGGGATACACTGAAAACTATCTATGGATGTGATACAAATTTACTGAGAGCCAAATATGAAATCTTGAGAGGTAAGTTTGATGAAATGAGAATGCGAGATGGTGAAACTAAATGTTCAGTATTGTAGCCGAGTTAAGGAGGATGTAAATGATATTAGAGGAGCTAATGCAACTATTAGTGTTGATATTGCTATTACCAAGGTACTGAGAACCTTACTTCCTATATATGCTATTAGAGTATCTGCTATACAATAATTGAGATGTACTCCTGGTAACAACTTAACTATGGAAGGTCTAGTTGGTAGACTTACTACTTTTGAAATCTCAATTTTTGATAATTTCACTCCTAACCATGTTGATTTTGCATTCAAATCACAATTGACTCTTCAAAAATCAAAGAAAGGAAAAGAAAGACATGTGAATAGTGACAGTGAAACTTCTGATGAAGATCTTGATGAACTTGAAGCACTTATGGCTAGAAGACTACCAAGAGGAAGAGGAAAATTAAAAGGTAAACTTCCTATAATATGTATTTAATGTAACAAAGCTGGTCATATTGCTGCAAGATGCCCTGGCAGGAATGACAAGGATTAGAGAAGAGAAAGGAAGTATAAAGACAAAAGGGATGACAGAGATTTCATAAGGTATAAGGACAAAGGTAGTAAATCCTGTTATATTGCTGAAGAAGAAACTGATAGCGAATCTGATAAATCTGATGACAGTGATATAGAAGTTGTTTATGTTGCTATGAAAGATGATTCTTATGAAGATGAGAAAACTGCACTTATTTCATAAATGAGTAAATAGAAGTTGTTTTTGGGAGCAAATGTTATATACTGAAGGACAATAGAAATGGAAAATTTGATGCTAAGAGTAATGAAGGGATATTCCTAGGTTGTTCCACTAAGAGAAAAGTGTATAAGTGTTTGAATTCTAACACTAACAAAGTTGTGGAAAGTGCAAATGTTAGAATTGATGAATATGTAGAAAAGAATGAAAAGGAATGCAAGCAAGAACATGAACATTATAGATCTTTCATTTATATGAACGAAGGAGAGCTTAGTAGTGTGCCTGAACCAAACAAAGAAGCTACTGAACAAAAGAATGATGCTGCCAAGCAACAACAAGAGAATGCCGAGTTACGAAAAGACGTTGTCGAGCATCACAAGGAAACTACCAACCAATCTGAGAAAGAAGAAGATACACAAATGAACCTGAAACTAACTTTCATGATGAATCTGAAGATGAACCGAAAGAGCAAAGAAGACCAGAGCCTACACTAGAAAAATATGTAAGAATTCATCATAAACCAGATCAAATTATTGGAGATAAAGATTCAGAGGTCATGACAAGAAGAAAATTAAAAAATAAGACATGTTTATTGTGTGAATTTGAGCCAAAAAAAGTGAAAGACGCTTTAGGAAATGAATATTGGATACATGCAATGAATGAAGAAATTGAACAAATTGAGAAGAACAAAACTTGGACACTAGTACCTAGACCAAAGGACAAGAATGTTATTGGAACAAAGTGGGTATTTAGAATCAAGCTGAATGAACATGGAGAAGTCATAAGAAATAAGGCCAGACTGGTATGCAAAGGTTATGCACAAGAAGAAGGTATTGACTATGGTGAGACATTTGCCCCAGTTGCAAGATTGGAAGGAGTTAGAACTTTGTTGGCTTATGCATCTTACAAGGGATTCAAAGTATATCAAATGGATGTCAAATCAACATTTCTAAATGGAATACTGGAAGAATAGGTATACATTGAACAAGTTGAAGGATTTGTTGATTCAAGAAAGAAGAATATGGTTTTCAAGCTACATAAAGCATTGTATGGATGTAAGAAAGCCCTTAAAGAATGGTATGAGAGATTGCACAATTACTTAGTCAAGATTGGATTTACAAGGACAAATGAAAATAATAATCTGTACTTAAAGTCTAAGAAAGGTAAAGGGATATTATTAGCTGAAATATTTGTTGATGATATCATATTTGGAGGACAGGATGTTTTATGCCAATTATTTGCAAAAGAGATGCAAACTGAATTTGAGATGTCTATGTTTGGAGAGATCAAATTCTTTGTTGGTTTGCAAATATATTAGATGAAGAAAGGTATCTACATTACTCAATCTAAGTATATCAAGGAGATACTAAATTTTTTTGGCATGGAGGACTCCGGACTTGTAAGTACTCCTATGGCTACTAGACAGAAACTATCAAAGACTGATGGGACAACTGAAGTAAATCAAACTCTATATAGATCAATGATTGAAAAACTACAATATCTTGTCCACAGTAGACAAGATATTGCATTAGCAATTGGGATTGTTTCAAGATTTTCTACAAATCCTAAAGATAGTCACATGATGGCAGTGAAAAGGATTCTGAGATATTTGAAGAAAACAGAGGACTATGTATTATATTAAAATAAGAATAAAAGGTTTGAACTGAAAGTTTACACAGATGCAGATTGTGTAGGTAATGTTGATGAAAGAAAGAGCACAAGTGGAGATGCATTCCTTTTAGGAAAGAGATTAGTCTCTTGGACAAGAAAGAAACATAAATGTATTTCTCAATCTACAACAGAGGATGAATATGTTGCAACAACAGTGAATTGTTCAAACATAGTGTGGATCAAGCAATTGTTGAAAGGTATGAAGGAAGAGATCACAACATTAGTTGTTATTTTTTTTGATAACACTAGTGCTATTAATATTTCAAAGAACCATATTATGCATACAAAGACCAAGCATATTTCTATCAAATATCATTACTTGAGAGAACTAGTACAAGACAAAGAAGTAATACTTGAATATCATATCTTCAAGCTCAAAGTAGTCTTCTAATTCTCCAATCCAATATATCAAAGTAAGACTTGAATATCATATCTTCAAGCTCAGAGTAGTCTTCTAATTCTCCAATCCAATCTATCAAATCCTTAGGATGCAATGAACCGGTGAAAGTAGAAATACCCATCCTATGAATTTTACTTCTTGTGCCATAGCTCTCAATAATTTGTCCTCATTTGCAGGGATCTCAACATCTACAATCTCAAGATCTTCAAAAACCTCCTCAAATTCTTCTTCAGTCTCAAGATTCATTCTCAATCCATTCAACACATTTATGATCTCATTCCTCATCTCAACTCTAAAATCTTCCATCATTTACTCTAGCCTTCTAGGGTTCATCCTTCTAGGCAAAATCTTCTAATCCTAAGGTACAACTGCCTCTCCAACTAGTGATTAATTATAAGATGCTCCTTCAACTGGTGATTTGTTAGACACATGCAACCTACCTCCAATCGGTATGCCTTCAACAATACACCATTCCTAGCCATCTTGTACAAGTCCTTTGTGATTGCAAGCCATATCTTCACTCTGCCACCTCACGATCTATATATGTAGGGATTCATAGGTCAGGAACTTGGATATGCCAATACAAGAATCTCAACCTCACTCAACCTCAACCTTGTTCAATCTTATGGTCATCCTCGCTCAAACTTTCTCAACCTTGATTTGATACCACCTGATGCAGTCAAGGATGGAGGAACCTCAAGGAGATCGGTCCAAACCTTGAAACATATATAACACAATGGAAGAAACAAGACAAGTAGCAAGAAAATGAGAGATTCAACCTTTTATTATCATTGAAAATAATTTACAATAGATCTACAACATGATGTTTCACATGTCAGTCCTACATGCCAAGTACACATACCTGATTACACTAAAAACTCTTACAATCCTATCCAAACTAATCCAAATAATCTTATGAGACCACCTGTCCCTTAGGAACAAATCCATAAGATTATCAAACCATTACAACATTAGGTCGGCCTAGAAAAGATTACATTCCCCAATAAATGAGAAAACATATTACAACAAATAGGTTAGGATCCAAATCATTAAGGATAACCTCCAATGAAAGAATGAAGAGATGCGATCACACAAAAAAGGTTAGCCTCAAACATAACAATGAGATGGCATCACCGTGTAAGATAAATCCCACTGAAAGATCAGGAAATGATTGGAAAATACAATGACCAACTATGAAAATGAAGAACAAGGAAGTCTCGCGAAGAATCAACAATATCTCATGCGAGATGCAACCAAATGATGTGCAATCATTGGAAAAGAACCAACACAATTATAAGAACAAACTGTCATTACTGCAACAAAAAAGAACAGTAACAGATCGATCACTAACCATAACACCAGGCTGATCAAACAGGAAAACATAAATATTTTTATTTGATGCAAGATTTCCAAGATCCTAATATTCTCCTACACTACATACCATAAAAAATAGACAAAAGGGTTGAAACATGGAAAGGAAAATGACTGACAATAGCAGGTAAACTGAAAAAATGTTAAAAATGGTTCTATCAGTCATACCGTTTTATTAGTTGTCTTGTATACCTCTCCCGTAAGGGGTTAATGCAAAGTTAGATAATAAATTTTTTGGTAGGAAATATTAGATAAAAATAAATTATCTCTAATAGCTTGGGAGAAAATTTGCAAGCCAATCAAGCTGGGGGAATAGGATCAAAAATATTGTTAGACCAAAATACAACTCTTAGGGTGAAGTTAGTATGGAAGATGTACACAGACCCATCACTAAGATGGGTCAAAATCATAAGTTACAAATATATAAATGGGAGCGACCCTACTAGTATGTTCAGGACAAAAAAACCTTCTAAAGGATCAAGGGTGTAGAAATTCATGCTGAAGTGCAGGGAATTAATAATGAATAATCTAACCTAGGATATAACACAAGGATACAAAGCTCTCTTTTGGAGTAATTGTTGGGGAGGTTATACAACCCTAGAGAAACAAATGAGTAATAATGATATAAATGAGATAATGGAAAATCAGTGAGACAGAATGATCAAAAATTATATAGAGGTCCATAACGAAGATCCATCACTATGATGAAGATGGAAATCCATGGAAAATCTGAACATTCCAAGAAATGAATTAGACAAAATTAGAAGGTTATTGGAAGAGAGGAAAATCAAAATCAAAGGGGAAGTGACAATTTGATATGAGCGGAGGAAATGTTAGGGGAATATAATGCTAAATATGGATACAAGTACTTGATCAAACAAAAGAAGATTCCAACTTCAACCCTACCATTGGAACTATGTTGGAGTAAACAATGCCAATTAAAAGTAGACATGTTTTCTTGGGCAACACTACAAAAGAGATTACTAACAATGGATTGGTTCAAAAAGATTAGATTTGAAGGACCGTCTAGGTGTCTGCTATGGGAGAAATAGGAAGAGACAGTGAACAACTTACTATTGAATTATGAATTTATCAACATCTATTTGAGATGGCTAAGTAATAAGATGGACTCGATATCAACCTTGTTAAATGATATATTGGGCCTTTTTTAGAGTTGGCCAAGGAATCATAAAAACATCCCATATAGAAATATGTGGATAACAATACCTTCAATTCTAATTTGGGAGATCTAGAAGGAGATGAATAGGATAATTTATTCAGGATAAAAGAATGTGATGGGAACAACTTATCAATAATATTGAAGCAACTATAGTTGAAATTACTAACAATAGAATATTCTCCTAGTCTTAAAACCACATTCACATAATGGGACAAAAAAATCAGACTTAGGTGGCAAGGATTGAAGATTCTCCCATTTGAAGGGCAAGGAGGAGAAACCAGTAAATAGAAGAGATCTAAATGCAAGTGGATACAACCTAAACAAGGTTGGTATAAACTAAAATTTGATGTAACATCTTGTGGGAATTCGAGAATAAAAAAAATAAGATGTAGTATTCATAATTGGTATGGATTGGAAGTGGCTAGGCTAGCAAGACCTATTCGGACAAAATCCAACAATCTTGCTCAAATGAGAGCCTTAATAGAAGACCTTCTTTTATGCAAAGAATTACAAATAAAAAAATTGGAAATTGAAGGGGATTCATCAATAATAGTTAATGCCATAAGAAAGGATTCAACACCAAATTGGAAGCTTAATATCCTCCTAGAAAGAGCCAAGGGACTACTTAAAAACTATTAAAATACTATCATTAACCATATTTACAGAGAGGGAAACACAATAGGATTCAAACATAAATTTCCCATATTTTTTTTTCTGTCTTATTCATCTATAATGAAATAAAGCACGGTGTGCTTGCCCACAAAATCCCCACATTTTGGTCGTGGACATCTCAAATTGAGACGCCTATTTCCATTTTCCCTAAATGAGATATGAATGCAGTTCACCCAATAATCATTACAGAAATAATGAGCACACATAAGGGCTTTTATGTCAGTAATGCAGTGGACTTCCATGTAGATGGAACATTATAACTGCTCATCATCCTTGAACTCTTTTACTGAAGCTTTGTGAAATAGTCCTGAATCAATTTGCACTTTTTGTTCATTCATAAACCATTCATCCAACAAGTTTGTAGCATTCCACTTGAAATGATGGAAGATAATCTTTGAGTAGGCTTGGGATAAAAAAATAGAAGAAATATAGTCAATGGCTTTCTTTTTTCGTTCATTGATGTCTTGTGAGCTCAAAATGGAATAACACTTGATGACACTCTTCTCTGTTGAGTATTTTCCTCTTCACAATAATCTGAGTATTCGCTACTACTAGAGCAAGAGTAAGAGAAATTCTCTGCTGCGTACTCCATCTTGCAAGAGTCTTCTTTGTAGTTGATTTATTTCTTTGTAATTGAATTGTCTTTGATTCAGATGTTATGAGGATTTGAACATGTCCTTTATAATATACGGTAAATCGATCATGTACTCATTAATTTTTATGGCCAACTGAATTTTTTGTTCACTGAAAAGCACGTCTCTTCAAATTCAATAATAAAATACCTTTTAAAATTAAATTAATTCATAATTGATCAAAATTCATTTACCAAGGTTTTATAAACAATGGTTATTATATATTTTATTTTAGATTTTAGTTCTATATACTGACATAGATATATCTATAATTGTATTTTTAAGCCGATAGGCTTACTCCCGGGGAGATGCCCGTCGGGATTTTCAGACATTCCGACAGTCTTACGCCGGTAAACAAGCGAACAGCACCGGAAATTCGTGAAACCCGAGCAGTGGACGGAAAACTTAAAATGTTACCCTACCTTGTTTCATACTTCGAATAATAGGCATGGAGAGGGCACGTAGACTGTAAGGAAATTTTGAACAGTTGACACCATCTTTCACAGGTGGACAAAATTATTATCTCTAAGCTGGGCGCAAAACAACTGTCAGTGATTATTGCATCTTGGATTTCGATTACAACCTTCATTCTTAGCTCTGTTTTTGTTTCAAATATGAGATGCATGAGGTGCGGTTTCAGTAGTGCAGATGGAGGAAGAGGCTTCGAAGAATTACGCCCTAAATTTGAAGCAGGTTGTCGTAGAGCACAAGGATGAGGAGACTTATGTCATTGTTGCAACAGGTGATTTTCTCTCTCTCATCTTTTCCTTCCACCAGCTTCTGCTTGCACGGCTCTTTTCAGCCACTAAAGAAATCACAGCCTAGATTTTAGGCATTGTTCGGTCCATTTTTGGTTTAGTGAGAATTTCCAGTATAAATCGGCCTTAGAATTGTGGATGCAGTTAGGGAATTTTGGTCCCTCACTCTTAGTTCATTTCATTGATAAAATCACTAGACAATGAAACAAAATCAAGTCAATTATATGCATATGCAAGAAATGGGTTTATTTTTTTTTGGGGGGGGGGGGTTCTTGTTGCTTTTCAGGTAACCTGAGCTACCTTCCCAATGCAAAAAAGCTTCAAGACTAGATTCTATGTATTAGAAATTGGGGAAATGACTTCAGCAACAGTTAATTTATTTCCTATTGTCTCTTTAATAGGAATATTTTTAACAAGCTGTAAAGAAACTCTCTGCAAAGATGCAGAAAATCCATGTATTTTTTACTATAGAAGCAGGGCCTTAATTAGGGAACATACTTTGATATTATAAATTCAAATTTACTTTTTTTGTAATAGTAAAGAAAACTACAGCTTACAGAAGACATGTACATCCTTAGGGCACTCCAACTATTTCATCAAATGTGACAAACAAGTCTTCAACCTAATCAATTCACACTTGCTAGCGTACTCCCAACCTGTGCCAAAATAAGAGCTTTGGAACAAGGTATGGACATCCATCGAACCATAAATAATAGAGGATTTCAATCAAATGTTGCAACCTGCCTTGGTAGACTTCTTTCTATCAAAAGAGAAACAATAGCAATATTCTCAATCCAGCTATAAATATAACTAACTTAGCTGTATCAGGTCCTTTCTGATTTCTGTTGAAGTCTAAACGCCTTCCTAATATTTTTTCAGTACCACTGCCGCCTCTAAATTGTTTAGTCCAAATTTCATTGTCTTCCCACAATTTCTTACAGTCTTTTAGGATTTTAATACAACTAAATCATGTGATATTGATTCTCTTGTTTAATTTCTTTTGAAATTTTTTACACTGGTTGTAGGTACTAACCTGAGATTTCTGGATCTACGTTCTATCCCAGTGCTTTAGCTTGAGATGATGAAGCAGAGCTTCGCGCTTTCATACACATCCACGTAAAAATTGAAGAAATCATGATCAATCCAACAACAGCTGGCACTATGATGATTGTCAAGAGTATCACATTGGTGGTATGGTGAGATTCCTCAAACGTATCCGTCGGTGCAAGGCTACCTTCTGCCATTGTTTCTCAACACATTTTACTATCAGCAGATAATCAAATCAAATCAACATTTTCTAATGTAGGAAAAATCTCAACCTAAATACAATAAAGAAACGTTGCCTCTGAATCAACAAAAAGAGGTCTGCTAAAATGTTCCTTTTAGGTTTAAATTTTCTGAAAAGGTACACTCTAAAAATATTCCCAAAAATCGGGTTTCTGAGCTCTTACCCATTGATTTTTCCGGCCTGCTTTCTGCATTTCCTGTTGCTTGTACAACACCTGATGAAGGTGATGGTAATGGGGATTGTTTAGGTGCCCATAAAGAAACAGGGGCAGATGTGGGTGAGAAAAATGCCCTTCCCTTAACAACCTCAAATTTTGTAGAAACACATAGACACAGAACCACAATATCCAGTAAAGCTAAATACCCCATTCTATGTAACAGTCAGAAAATGCAGCAGAACTATGCCAATTTTCTGTTCATTTTATGCTCAACATTAGTACCTCTGATTTCCACACTGAGTTGAGCTACCCCAACAACCAAATGCGACTAGATCAACAAATAAAGAATTTGACAGCCGAGTTAGATTCACAGCAGTAAATCTCTTATCTCTTACAGTACTACTAAAATCAGCTTCAAATTTCAGGACCCAAATCTCTTACAGTACTACTAAAATCAGCTTCAAATTTCAGAACCCAATAGAAAAACTTGGGATGCCTTAGATCTCATCAATTCAGAAAGCCAAAAAGACATAAATATAATTTTGGGGAGCTGATGACTGTACACTTCATACAATTCTGTGTTTCAAAGCTTATCTGTGAGCCCACAAAGACGGTCATATTTGTTCAATCTCACAAACAAACATCAGTGGAAGTTGGGGCAGCATAGGCCCATGACTGCTCAACCAACGGCCCCATTAGCAGGAATTTTATATAAAATTTCTTGTAGACCTGTTAAAGAAATTGTTCTTTGGGCTACAAAAAGTTCACAAAAATAACTCCCCTCACCTGGGCATCATGATCAATCATTGCAGACTACGTAGATAAAAGGCCGGCAGAATGCAGATGACCATTTTTAACATACATACATTTCAACAAACATTTTCATGTGTACTCTGTGGCATGGACTCAATAATTATAGCCGCACATATTTTAACTTTAAATACTCTCTGTGAAATTCAAATTTTGAATCCCCAAATTTCAACGCAATTCTATCAAATCCGTCATTCTTACATAGAGAGCATACTTCAACATTTAAGTTTGTACCCACCAATTATGACATTAATTTTTACATATTCTGTGGATTATATCAGTTTTTAAGGTCAAGTTATCCTCTGTTGATTTTGATTAATCCAAAGCATTTTGGTTTGAAACTGTGAAATTTACACTATAGAGCATCCTAGGCATTCTAAATCAAATTTGTTGAAGTGTTAGGGATATCAAATTAAAAAATCTTTATCATTCATTAAAAATCAATAGTAAAAAGAAAGTTGCCATTTCTATTGGATAAGGGATAAGAATAGGGGTGTCCTGGGGAGATGCCCATCGGGATTTTTAGACATTCCGACAGTCTTACGCCGGTAAACAAGCGAACGAAACCGGAAATTCGTGAAACCTGGGCAGTGTTAATTAAAAATATCATGCATTTGAAATGTGGGTTCCCTATCTTCATACAGCTGGGCCGGAAGTAGTTGCGCTGCCCTCGCCTGTTGTTGTGTATGCTTCCTGCGGCCATGTTGGGGATTCGTGTCAACTTTCTCCAGCCAAATGATTCACAGGTGTCAACACATTTGACATAGCCCGCATCCTCGCAAGGAAATGAAGTTGGTGGATGTCAAGCCAGCATCCTTCCCGCCTGTGCCAAAATGGGAGCTCTGAAATGAAATTGGAGGATGTCAAGCCAGCATCCTTCCCGCCTATGCCAAAATGGGAGCTCTGAAACCTGGAATGGACATCCATCGAAATATCGTGGAAGGGGGATGTTCAATAGATATTACAGTTGGAAAGGCTTTGTTAGAAATGTATGGAAATTATGGAAGCACAGACAAGATTTGTGAATTGTTTGACAAAAGGCTTCAAAGAAACGTGCTTTCACAGAATGCAATGTTAGTTTGGTAGCTTGGACAGTTGTTCTTCCATTTGCTAATAATTATTTATTTGACTCCTTGTAGAAACTTCTAGTTTGTAGAAACTTCTAGTGAGAAGAAACTTCTAGCATGTGGAAACTTCTAGCAACTGGAAGTATCTAGAAACAAAGAGAGTAGTATAAAAGGGGGTCTAGGGGCATTTGGAGGACAAGCAAACAGACAAGCAAGTCAGTGAAGCATTTGCAGTGTTAGCAAATGAGTTTGCAGTGATAGCAAACAGTCTGACTTGAATCAAGTTGGAAGCATTTGCAGTGTTAGCAAATGAGTTTGCAGTGATAGCAAACAGTCTTGCAGTGTTAGCAAGGGCACAGTGATAGCGTTGGGGATAGCAGTGGAGGAATATCAGCAGGAGGAGTTAGGAGATTGTC
>MU225865.1:2423993-2434545 GCA_018584345.1 Thuja plicata | reverse complement strand
TTTTTATTGGTGAAGTTGCAGTTGTGTTATTTTTCGATATTCAGCTGTAAATTTATTTTCAGCAGTGAAATAATCTTTATGAGATAGGAGATTAATAATCAGTGACTGCAATAGGAATTTTCACATGCAAGAATAGGATACGCACAAGATGGACTTTGCACGGGTGCTTTCAAAACCTTTAAATTGATAACGCACTTTGGAACATATCCTGCCTTTATAATCTTTGCTTTGTGTTTGATATGTTCAAGCCAACTCTTCATTTGCTGCTACATTGATCATTTCATTAACAACCATCAATAATGACACAAAAACACATAGATGAATGTCTTCCATATATTCTAGGAACAAAGAATTTGCAAGATGTTTTGAAGGTAAGGCACTAAATGTGTGTATCTATGTTTTAAATTAGGACTAAATTGATATAATATAAAAATTGAATTATGTTTTTAGAGAGATATTTATCAAGTTCCTACTGATAAATAAACATAGATGTATTTTGTGTGCCAATCTTCTTAATGCTTTATGCAAATTGATTAATGGATCAACACCTCATCATCAAGGATATAACCCTGTTTCAAAGAATGCAGGGGCAGACTATTGGGTTTTTACTATTTCCAAAGCCAATATGGTTCCACTGGTTAGGTGCAGTCTCCAGGTTATGTAGATCTCCTAGCATTCCATGCTCGATTAGTGCCCCCATAAAATTTGTCTCCATGGCAAAACTTGGCACTTGGATTTCATTACAAGCATTGGTGAATGTTTAAGGCAGCAGTTGATGATGCGAAGTTACAGCTGTCAAGAGCGGGAAGTGATAGTTTTCTTAAGCACAGAAGCAACCGATGGCCCACAATTTCCTCGTGAATGGAAAAGATTCCTCTTATACCATCGTCTAGCGTGGAACATATTTTTTTATAAGCAAGCAAGGAAACAACTTATCAGGTTGGCAAGTTCAGTTACTTGTGTGGACTTTTTGTTGCAAGCAATGGCCGAAAGAGTATGTCAACAGTATACGAAAGATAATACCTAAAAAAATTTCCTTTGAAAAATAACATACTTAGATTAATTTTTTTAATATTAATTTTTTTTTATATTGTTTGAAATTAATTTAGATAATACATTATCTAAAATATATAAATATTTTATATTAATGATATCTTATGTTTTATTTATATTTATTTGATATAAATAAATAACAAATATATTTAAGTGAATAGTTTTATAATAATTAATATATTCTAACATAAAATTAATATAAACATATAAAAAATTTGATATGAAAGATAAAATACAAAAAATTTCCATTTACAAATAATATACCTAGATTAATATTTTTAATATTAAAAAAAAAAATGTCAATTGTGAATTGGTCGACTGGTGAAGTTCAATGGTTTTCATTGAGCCCACCATTTTTTTCTGAGTATATACATTTTATATTTGTATATACAAAATTAATATTTTAATGAGATGGTTTAAAGCTAATTGTACTCAATTTTTTGTATTATTTTAATAAAATGATTTCACAACTTTATTTATGGGAGAGGTAATAGAATAAATAGAAGATAATTTTGCAACTCCAAATGGGTAAAAATGAAGAAAATCTAAGTGAATGGTGAGAGAAAAGTATAAGGGGCATCCTATTTGTTTTTACGGTGGAAAGAGATATGGAGATATATAGTAAGATGGAGAAGAAGAGATAGAGATGATGAGATAGAGCCAATTTTGATTTATTGATTTCAAAAAGCTATGTCATCCATTTCATATAGAAAATGAAACTTAGAGGGATATAGAGATATAGGGAGAGATAAGGGGAGAAGGGGGAGAGTGAGTAAGATGAATTATAGAAAGAGAGAAGAGATAGAGAGATGAAAAGATCGATAGAGATAAAAATAGAGAGAGGGGGGGGGGTTAAAATAAGATGAAATTATCCTATCAAATGTTTTACTATATACAAAAATTGTTATGAGCAAACTTTCTATATCAACAATACAATGACATTATTTAATATATATAACACTATCGGCGTAACCCTTGCACCCTTCAAAGGTGCAAGTGCTAGTCATAATAATTGGTGATTGCATCTTGGTGTGCAATGGGTATGGTCAAACAAGTTTGATTAGATTTTTGGTCTATATTTTGCATACATTTGTATAACACAGGAGGTGAATAGTTTGATTAAATATAAAAATAATACATAAGTTTGATTTGTAAGCCATATGACAAGTGATGTTATTTTTGCAACAAAGGTTTCAATGGAGAAGTGATAGCTTCAAATTAGCTATGCATCTACTTTCAGGGATCCAAACATAATTGAAATAAAAACCCTAAGTTAGGGAGATAATCAGGCTCTAGTATCAACAAGTTCATGTGTGGGGGGAGGGGAGGGGAGTGTGTGTGTAGAGTAGGGGAGACCAAAATTTATGTGGATGCCTAACCACCATCGAACATATATACTTTAAAATATGGTTTAGGTTGAAGACCATATATCATAAATTAAACAAAATCATATATATCTTACACAATGAGCTATCATAGGCTAATAAATTCTATACATGTATTCATTTTAGATTAGAACATTAACCTCTAATCCTCTTATTACCTTAATTATATCATGACGTATACATCTATCACATATTGAATAAGTCTTGAAATCGTCACCTTGTGATTAAATATATGGTATATAGTGTTGATTAAAACCATGATGATAAATGATGTCTTAGTAGAATAGATATTGAACCATTAGGATATGTTTCCTAATAAAAAGGGTAACAATGCTTGAGATCTATATTCACAATAGTTATAAAATTTCTGTAAGAAATGTTGATAAATAAATCAACTTCAGATGGTTCATAACGTTATATCTATAAGAATAATAATAATAATAATAATAATCTTTACCATTTGGTGAACTTCAACACTAGGGAAATGGTATTACCTTAGCCACTTATGACTAAATATGAAACTATTGATGAGTGATAACATATCAAGATATGTTATATTGTATGATTGCAAAAGGGATCAATCTCTTAATGTCTACAAAACCCATGAACTAATAATAGATTCATTATTTTTTCTAATCAAGTAATGATTTGGAATAAGTCCCTTAATTCAACTGATATTTAAATGATATCTAAAAGTTCCATATCTACAACGTGTACACCATTAACAATAAGAATCGCCTAAATAATTTGTATGTACTATTAGTTAAATAGATAACATAATAGGTATTGAATGTGAGAAATTATTTCATCGCTAGTTATTATCTTGATCTTAATAATGATTTTAATCCTTTAGAATTTTAAGAAATAAATGAGTGTAGGGTTTGTGCCACATGGACATACCTATGAGGTTGAAAAATTAGGCAAGCACCATGGATTTCATTCAATCTTGGAGGGATTTCTTTGTAATCATATTTTATTGCATAAAACAAAGAGAAATCCAAGATCCACACCATCAAACAAGAGAGAACAACACATGCGAATATAATGCCATAAAAACCACACACTGCTACTTGAAGATAACTACATGCAATGAGGGATAACACAATTATTTATGTGATATGGTAAAGCAGAATTGCTCTTGAAGATATGGTGAAGTAGAATTGTTCATGAAGAAATTCCTCACAAAAATTTGGCCAATAGGTCAACAATCTTAAGTAGCATATGCACAAAATAGATTTATTTTTAAAGCTTTATAAACTTTCAATCAAATGCCAATGGGAAGAGTATCCATAAAATAAGCTTTTTAGAAAAGTTTTCTTAAATTTTGGGTACCCTGAAATAACACACATAATAAGTTTGTGAATTCTGACCATTTAACACTTTTGGCCTAGGAGTCAGCCATTAGCATATGTTGTTTAAACCATTCACGAGAATGCCAAAATTTTGTTACATGCTGAGCAAAGAGTGGGATTACTAAAAAGGCTTTAGAAACTTCCAAGAAAATACTATAATCAGTGCAAGATATACACATAATGGATATTATAGAATGGCATTAGAAACTTTCAAACAAAGGCATTGGTCAAGTGTAAAGATGGCCCCATAACCTTTTCTCGCTTCCTCCTTGCACACATAGAAAAATGTGAGCTTTGGGGATGTTAAAATTGTAGAAGCCCTAGTAATTAGGTAAGAGAAAATGCCCTTTTCATAATAAGGCTTGTTGATGGCTTGTGCGATCTCAAATTCTAATTCTGTCATTGCAACATGAAGTTGTATGACAAATAAATTCATGTAATTTTGTCTTCATACATTACATGTCTACTTTTTTAATGAAACAAATCTCTTTTATTTCACGGTAATTCATAAACTGTCAAATTTATTTTGTTGCAATCGCTCTAAAAAACTACTGAAATTTCTAATGGGTTTGTTTCAGTTTCTAGCCTATCCTTGTTTTAATCTAATGTTTCAGCTTCATCTTTATATTTTTGAGCTTTTCCAATTATTAGTTTCACTTTTTTTATGATAGGACTTTCCTTGGGAATTGCCTTGACCATCTTCTGTTGGAGACAAACATGTTGTGAACATCCAACTAACATTAGAATTCACAAATAATAACATAAGATTGAAGAAGATAGAAAAAGTGTCATTGGAAGAATTTCTTTTTGAACCAAACCCTACTATCATCAATCAACTAAATAATTTTAGCCATTCTCTTCAAATTTAGCACAGAACTAGAAATTCAATTTGAATTTGAAGAATCGTCGACACTTTTGAAGCTTGTCATACTAAAATATTTTAGACATGTGAGAAATAAAGGATGACATCCTTCTTACACCAAGATTGAAAATGATTGTAAAACACAATATCACAGGAAAATAAAATCAATTCTTGTGAATATCTTCGAGCTCTTGACATGATTATATTTTAACATAAATTAAATACACCATACCAGATCATTGCTCCTACCAAATAAAGTAAATATGAAATCTCCTCTATATTTAACTTGATAATTTGGGATATCAAGACAATAATAAGATGTGGTTGCAAGATAATATAGAAAATATATTATTGTCTAGATTTCAACAATATATAAAAATGAAGAAAATATTAAAGTATTGATGAAAGAAAAACATGTTACTACTTAGTCAGTATGTTAGATTACAAACATACAATATAGATTTTGAACAAATAATTAAAAAGAATAAAATATTTTCACAAGTTGCTTATTGATGCAATATGAGGGTAACACACAAAACCCTTTATCTTAATACAAATCAAAAGAAATAGAAATGTTATGAACATACTTAAAAATCTACAAAATGAATTCCCAAAAGAAAGGTTACATAAACTTCTCAAAATTGAGATAACATCAAATGTAGCCTCTAATATAAAAAAAAATGAAGTCAAAATTGACGTGGTCTAATTACAAAGCTACAACCATACTGATTTTAGTAGCAGTCCTTAATTTCACCCCAAAACCCCCCTTCAAATTCTCCCAAAAACGTTAAAACTTCTCCCCTAAACCTGCTTCTCTTCCCCTTCCCAACCCCACACTAAAAAAAGCTCCTAAAAACATGCTACAAATGCCTAAAAAAAGTCTTCATTTACTCCCCTGCTGCGTTACCTCCACCACTCTCATTTCCAATGCTAAATATAGCGCCAAATTAAAAGGTAAGATGTAATGCAATAGGGAAGTTTTTTTTTCCCTTTAAAATACTCTGTAGGGCTCCCTCCACATGGATACCCTTGCATCAGACACCCATGGTAGGAATAAAATGTTTCCTGAGTCAAAATAAAAAATATTTGTAGATCCTATGCTTGTCTTGGATCCACTTCTCTACTTTGTCCATTGATTTTTTCTTGTTCTTCACTTTCTGCAACCTCATAACATTACTCTCTTTCACCCTCACTCATCTTCTATCATTCATAGCACTGAAAGTATCAAATATAACTTCGCACGAACATATTCTATCAAATTCAGAATAGACACATGGATTCATACCTTCTCCTTCAACGAAACCAATGTCTTCCTTTACCTCTTTTTTTGTTTTAGGCTTTTTCATTTTCCTCAACATATATAACTCATAATCAATAGGAATAAACTATCTCTTCATCATTTTCACCATTTTATCCCATTTGCAAATCTTGCTTTTTCCTCGTCTTCCTCTTCCAATTTGTACCTCTTTCCACAAAATTTTAGCAATGTCCTTTTTAGTTTGGTTTTAGCAAACTTCACTTTGTCTAGATCCTCTATTTATTCAAACTCAAATTTTTGTTCCATATCATATATCTAGTCTATTAAATCTTCTGGATCCAAGTTCTCATTGAAGAAAGGAACTTCAACCTTCGGTCTTTTCTCAATCCTCATCAATACTTTAACAAGAGGATCATTTAGAGCCGCTCTTTTTGCTTCACCTCCAACATTTTCTTCTTCTTTTGAAGTTTCTTAGTCTTATCATCTTCACTTTCAGATGTTGTCCTCTAAGAAAACCCTCTTTTGATTTCTTCTTGCAAGACTTGAACCTGCCTGCTCATGGCTCTAAAATTATCATTACATATAACACCTGGAGGATTTCTTTCTCCACTTCTAGCTCCAAGTCTACCGCAGCCACACAAGGCTCTTGTTGAATACATTTTCACAACACCCACAAGCTCGATTCTATTACAAATTGTCTTCCTCTAGTGATTTTTTCCGCACAGTAAGAATCTTCTGCCTCTAATACTATTGATGCAATACGTGGGTAACACACAAAACCCTTTTTCTTAATACAAACCAAAAGCAAAATAAATGTTATGAACCAACTTACAAATCTGCAAAATGAATTCTTGATTTTTCATTCAAATTTCCAAGAGAAACATTACATAAACTTCTCAAAATTGAGATTACATGAAATGTAGCCTCTAGGTTAATAAACATGAAGTCAAAACTAATGTAGTCAGATCACAAACTTGCAACCATATTGATTTTAGCAGTATGGTATCTTGTGACATAGGCCTTTGACAAATTCCTTTGGTGATCAATATGAGGACCAAATTGGGACAATCTTACAGATCTTAAATGTCGATTGATATTGTTTGTAAGGATTAACATATTTCTTATAATAGCATATGATATAGCCATTTCTTTTGCAAACTATTGTATCTTAAATTTCAAGATTCTCAGTTAATGATTATTTCTTTGTTCTTGATTTTTATCTACTTTATGATTTGATCATTGGTTGTTGTAATGGAAATAAACAACATTTTTGGTATCATTCATGTTTGTTTGTATGGGAAATAAGCAACATTTTTTTATATCCTTTATGTTGTTACATGCACATTATGGAATACCTACATTGTATGTTGTGAATTTCAATATGATAATTATTAGTAGTGTGAATATATTGTAACAAGATTAATTAAAAGTTTTTAAAAATTATTTAACCATTATCTCTATGACTAAATTCAAATTCAAGACCGATGGATAAAGTTAATAGTAATTTATGGGTTTGACAAATGATATTTTACAAATGTTATTATAATAGTTCTTCATTTTCAATAAAAAAACCATTCATCACATCTATATAAGAAAAAAATGCCCACACACTTTAATGCATTATTAGAATTATCAAAATGTACAACCATTGATTTATTGATTCTACTCATCTATATTGTGTACTACGTTATACAATTTCCCTTCAAATATTGTAAAGCATCTAAACTCTTTAGTATTATTTATTAATATTCATGAATATTAAATAGTTCCAAAATTTGATATCTATAAATGTATCCTATGTATATTTTTAAAAAATATAAATGTACTAGTTATATAATACTAAAATAAAATTGTTAATATATTTTATAGTTAATTAATTGTTAATAAAATATTATATTTTTTTTTTACAGATAAATATTAAGCTTGAACATTAGTCTAATTTCTTTATGAACGCATCCCATGAACCTTATAAATCTACAAATGTTTTTATAAAAAATATACAATAATTTAATAAAAATAAATAAATGAAAAATCAAACTCATTGAAAAACTGATCAAACCGTTAAGCAAGAAGTTTCATGTTTCATTTATAATTATCTATTTCATCTCGAAAGGTCTCTTGCAAAATGAAGCACAACATGGATTTCTGTCGAAAAAAAAACAGCTTGGCCTACATAATCTTCCTCTAACTTAAATAGTTTATTTGGTCTTCTTTCACTTCCTTTTCGAGAGCATTGACAAGGCTCTGAAAATAATGGCCAGTGGCATTTGTGAGGGTAATAAGCCTGATACGAAATTCATTAAATTCTTCTGCGGGCTTTTGGCTTTCAATAAAAAACTTCAACTCCCTCTCAACACACTGATGAAGTCGTTCTAGATTAGATTCGGCATAAGCTTGGGTATGCTCAAATAATTCCTTGTGGGCACTTTCATTTTCAGTGAGATAATACCCATAAGCATATGTCCACTTCAACACCCTTCTGCATTCAACAATCTCAACCCATGCATCTCTCACAAATTTAACATGTGATTCAGGTAACCATTGTATGTCACCCAACTGCTTCATCTGAACATCCTCAACATGCTTCAGATCTGACATTGCTTTTGCCCTAGATTTTTCATGGGCTACCCATCGTTCATAATAATGATCGTAGCTGTCCAAAGAATGTCTAATGGCCTCTCTCTGTTTTCTCTTTATTTTCTCTTCCTCTGTTTCAGATTTCAGATTTTGTGTCCCCTGTTCATCAACTTCAAATCTGTTGCAAGCATAATTATTGGAGTGTCCTTTCCAATCCCCAAGGCATAACCAGCAAAATTCAAATCTGCATGGCTCCACACATCTCATGTGCATGCAACCCTCATATTTTTCAATTGCGCTTCCACATTTTGGGCAGGGCTTTGTATTAACAATTTTCCAGTTCTCTGTTTCTGCATTGTCTCTGTTCTTCAAGATCCATTTTTTAACAGTATCACAGTTTACAGGACGATGCATCTCTTCAGAGCAACTCCAGCAAAAGTTATAAGAGCATTTGCAGGTCACATCATAGCAATGGGTAATTCCACTTCCCAATTCCACAGCATACTCACACCCAGGAGCAGGGCACCATTTGACTCTTCTGTTTTGCCCAACATAGGATTCCACAAGAAATAGTTCATATTTTGTTCTGTCCTGCTCCTCTGTAATGAAACAGAGCACAGTGTCTTCGCCCACAGCAGCCCCACATTTTGGCTGTGGGCATCTCAAAATGAGACACCCAATTCCATTTTCCCTAATTGAGATCTGAATGTACTTCACCCAACAGTCCTTACAGAAAAAATGGGCACAAGCCAGGGCTTTCATGTCAGTAATGAAATGGGCATCCATGCAGATTGAACAGTATAACTGTTCATCAGCTCTGAGCTGTTTTATTGAAGCCTTGTGAAACAGCCCTAAATCTTTTCGAAGTTTCTGCTCGTTCACAAACCATTCATCCAGCAAATTTGCAGCATTCCACTTGAAATGGTGGAGGAGAATCATTGAGTGGGGTTGGGATAAACAACAGAGAGAAGAAACAGAGGCGATGGCCTCCTTCTGTCGTGAAGTGATGTCTTGTGAGCTCAAAACGGAATAGCACTTGCTGTCACTCTTCACTGCCGAGTAGTGTTCCTCTTCACAGTAATCCGAGTCTGAGTAATTCTCTGCTGCGTACTTCATCTTGCGAGCTTCTTCTTTATACTCGATTTCTTTCCTTGTAATTGAATTGTTTCTGATGCTGATGTAATGAGGATTTGAATCTGTCCTTTTTAATGTAGGGCAAATCGATCATGTATACAAATAAAATTATATGGCCTACTTATTTGTTTGCTAAAAAACACGTCTCTGCAAATTCAATTTTAAATACATTTTCATTTTACTTTTTTATTAATTAAAACTCATTTAATTTTTTTTAAGTAGGTACGATCTATTTATTTTAGATTATATCTTTATATGCTTACACAGGGATATTTTATTTTTTGGACCACGGAATACCAAATGTCAGATATAGTCAATTCTGGAAGATCAAATTCTCAAAATGAAATTCTGGAACATCAAATTCTCAAAATGATTTCCGAAATATGGGATGACGTGTTTGGTTCACCCGGAAGATGACTAAGAAGATTCTGGAACGGAAAAATTTGTCATGTTAAAAATTCTTCGATTTGGTATTAAAAAAATATTGTCACGGATGGAATTGGAATTTCGGTATTGCCATATTATTCAATCCGCCGTTAATTTCATTTTGTATTCCATGTGTGGGTGGATTGGCAAGGTCTGGTTTACTCCTGATGAGAAAACCTATGAGTAATGCAATAAAAGGAAACTTGTAAGCCCCACGAGCATCTGGCTTGTGGCAGGGACCTTCAAAAAAAAAAGAACGAAGAATAAAAGAAACACTTGAACATTCATATTGCGGAATGCAGAAATCAAGAAAAACCTGGCACAGCGCCCCACGACGACATTAGCGAGGGAAGATAGCTCTGTAATCCATTTTCTGCTGGCGAGTGAGACGCCGATGGGGACCCTTGATTTTCGTCATCATCCTCTGATTTCCTGCTACTGCTAAAGATGGAAATAATGCCGTTGGATGTGAAAACGTTGGTATAAAAAGCGGATGTCAAAAATT
>MU225865.1:2380015-2397941 GCA_018584345.1 Thuja plicata | reverse complement strand
TGCGAGAAGATGGGGAAAATCAACTTGGTCAAATTATCCAAGCCCTAAGACAACAAATTTCATCATTGTGTGTAGAGAGCGAGAACCAATTGGGAACAATTCAAAGAATGCAAAAAGAGATTGAAATATTGCATGCAAAGGAAGTGAAACAAAGTGAGAGTGCAAAAGAGGAGATTGAATTACTTCACAGAGAGAGAGAGAGAGTACAATTTCACTCACTTGAAACACCTATGTACTAGGAGGGTATTAAATTGTAATAACTATGTATGAAAGGTTGGAAGATTGCAGAAAAAATCATGGATGACCACTGAAAGAAGCAAAGGAAACCAATCGACCATTTAAAAAAATTCATGGGAGACCATTGAAATAAGCTAATTTGCTAGAGGGAAGAGCAGAAAACTTTTGCTAATTTACAATGGCCCGAAGCGAAGGGAGCAACTCTACTTCCAGATGTATTTCAGGTTGCCCATCTATACAGTTTGGTGAAGAAGGGTGTGCATTTTCTGATTTCTACTGCTCGAATTGTTACCAATTTGTGCCTCCTAAATATTGGGAAGATTACCATACATGTATTTTATACGAACTTCACGGGGTGAAGGAAGAAAAAAAAATACTTACGGTAGAGGGTGAGAAACAATTTGGAATTACTGAAAATCTATGAGAAGAGATGAGATTATTGCGAGAAGATGGGTAAAATCAACTTGGTCAAATTATCCAAGCCCTAAGACAACAAACTTCATCATTGCGTGTAGAGAGCGAGAACCAATTGGGAATAATTCAAAGAATGCAAAAAGAGATTGAAATCTTGCGTGCAGAGGAAGCGAAACAAAGTGAGAGTGCAGAAGAGGAGATTGGGTTACTTTGGAAAATCTCAAGCGAAGCATTGGCTAATCCAGATGTCACGCTCTATGCTTCTGATGGTTCAACATTTCAAGTGCTCTCTCTCTCTCTCTCTCTCTCTCTCAAGTTATGGAGAATAAAGTGAATATTTTTTACTTCTTCAAAACCCGATCGGGTTTTGAAGTACTTTTTTCTTTTCAGAACCCGATTGGGTTTTGAAGTACTTTTTTCTTTTCAGAACCTGATCGGGTTATTTTAAATTTAGAAACCCGATCAGGTTATGGCTCGGGAAGAGGCTTGAAAAATGACCCAAAGGCTTGGAGGCTCATTTTCCCTCCATTTTTGTTCTGTTAGACACTTTTTCATCTTGTAAAATGAATTCTTGACTTTATCTTCATCAGGTTTACAATTTGTCAACTGGGTAGCTTTATAATTTTCACCATAATCTCATACGTCTTCTTAGCTCTCTAACCATATAATTTTTTCTATTTTTGGACAACATTAGCATAGTAAACTTTAATTTTCTTTACTAGTGCCTTGATTGTACTCACAGACATATGTCTACCATTTTTTTAATAACTTTTGAAATACTTAATCAAATTACAAATAAATTACATATTATTGTTCTACACTTAATTCTATACACTTTAAAAAAAATTCATTTTTTGTTATTTTGATGCAAGTTATGCTTAGCGCATGAACAGGTACCAAATTTTTAGGATACGATCACTTCAAAAAATCACAGAAAAAAATACTCATCAAAAAATTACAAAAAAATACACAACTTCTAGATCTCACTCTTACCTATCATCCTACCAAAGAAATTTAAAAAATACTGAATATAACTATACCTTTTGTACCACACATGGAAACATCTATGTTATGTTTTTCCAAAAAAATCAGGAACATGTTTTCGTGCGCGCAAGGTTTGACCCTCTTAATCTTATAAGGTTTTAAAAAAAAATAGTGTTCTAGAAACTAGATTCAGAGTACTACAATTTTTAGTTTTTACGTATCTTCTTATTTTGAGTGCATGACCCTCAAACTCCTGTTCCAAGTTCAGGTTTACCCGATTTTAGAAAAAAATGTGTCCACTTATACCCCCCTTTTTGGTCCACAACTTGGTACACGCACCCAAAATGGAGTGCCTAAGAACCTTAGCAAAGTCAACAAAAACTACTTTCAGACCTGAGAGAGAACAAAAGATGAACCCAAGAAAAAAAGCATAAACCCACAAAAGTCCACACCCACTACACCAACCACTGCAACCAATAAGGTAGGAAATTCCCCACACAAAAAATAAGATAGGGGATCCAAATCAGAAACCATGATTAAAACCCCTCCCTCCCCAACAAAACCTTCATCAACAATATTCATTGAGAAGAAAATAATATGACCCATACTATTGAGGAGGAACGTGAAGTCTAAGGACCCCACAACAACCACTATCAAGTCCTTGGACAAATCCTCCACCAACAAGCCATTCCCAAACACAATACCGATGAGACCATGGGGATCACTAGAAGAGAAATCCCACTTGATTAGGCAAAGACAAACTTGCAACTGATGATTAGCACCACACCATCACCATCAACAATATGGTACCCAACCAGGAGTGCAAACAAGAGAAAGTGGCATTAATTTCTATCAAGCTTAGAGGGATCCTTGCTTTTCTCAACAAAGAAAAGCCTAGTCAAAGCCCTCCCTCAGAAGCACTAAACCAGAAATAGTGTCAACCAAATACAAAGCCTCATAAAAAAACATTACGCTTGGCACCCCAACCCAACATAGCTTGGTGACAAATCCTTTACCCCAACCGTTGCATAAACAGTCTCATTTGCCTCATCATCCTCACTGTTAACAACATCTCCCTCCTCTGTAGAAATCCTAACATCTCCTCCTACAATCCTCTGGCCTCCACTCCTTTGAAACATTTCCCTCCTTTGCATATAATAAATTAGATGTTTATGGTTCAATTAGTTATATTTTCGAGAGAAATTTTGGATTGTTCTAGCAATGAATTGATTCATGGGACGGTAAAATATTGTGAGAGCTTTGCTCATAATTTTCTATTCTAGTACATTACAAAGTTTCTATGTAAGTCTATGCGTTCTTAGTTTATTGTTTTTCATGTGTTTATTTCTATACTATCAATTTTCTCAACCTTATGTGTTTTCGTTTCTCTTGCTTTTGCATTCTTACATCATACACATGTAACCAAATATAAGTGGCATAATATATCACTTCATTTTACTTCTATACTTAAGTTGTGATTTTACAAGGGTCGTAAACTAGATTCTCATCATTAAAGTAATATATTGTATACTCTTACATTGACTCACCTTGGTTAAGGTGGTTTATCAAATGCGTTACACCAATTTATCTATTTATTTAATAATATGGTTTGTTTGTGATCAGATATTTCATTTTTTCATTAGTTTAATTGATCAAACTGATAATCGTAGACCATTGTCTTTCTCACCAATCTTTCTTTTGTGATAAACCAATATCGTACATCCTTTTTTAATGTTTACATGTTGTTTATAACATTCTTTTGTTGTTGTTCATGCTTCTTTTAGATTTTTATTATAAAATAACCACAAGTTTATTTACATACGATTTTAAAGATAAAACTATCCTTACATGAATCATATACATACATTATCATTTATGTCTATATTCTTTTTATATATGATTTTGATTTACCTCTATATTATTTATTATTTACATATGCATTTTTCATTTTAATTTATATGCTTGTCAAAGTGGAGGTGAAACATGAGGATAAAACCTTTATCCCTATAAATTTTCATTACCTTCTTTTGACTCACTTTGTCTATTTGTCTATAGTGCAATATCCATGAAACCATCAAAAGATTCCAATCTCTTTTGCACCTTACATATTGTAGTAGCTGAAATCTTATACATATTATTCTTGGAGGTTTTGTTTAACACTTGCAGGTGTCGAATTTGATTCATAATATGATTGAAACATTGGCAAACAATTTAATAATTTTGAAATCGACCAAATAACAAACAATAACTTTATTATAATCAATAGATTGATTGATCCCGTACAAACAGCCAATGCATTTACTGCAATAAACTAAGCATTTAAATCTTTGGTAGAAATTGAAAATGAAAGATTACTATTGAAAATGTGTATAGAGGTACAACTAGTCTACATACTATACTGTAAATTGCCAAAAAAAAAAAAAGAACTAAATCTCCCTGAATAATTTGAGCTGGCCGGCTTGGAGTATATTCCCGCTGATGCATCCAATCTTCTAGAGAACACAATGTCTACAATTCCTGTTTTTAAGGAGATTGAGATTCCTCTTGTGATCACACTTTTTATACTAAAAAAACAAATTAAAATAAAAAATAATCATCAACTTCAGAATGAATGGTATTATAATGTAAGATTCCTTAGATCGTCGTTTTATTAGAAGAAAATAAATCCCCTCGTGGGGAAACTTGGGTATCGGCAGTCGACAGATTCTCCATGAACAAGACAAACACCATTATCACCCTCTTAACACCATTATAATCCCATCCTCCAAACACACTTTTCTCATTGTCTTTAGCCTCTTCAAAAATGGGTTCTCACACAATCACAAGCCAGAATGAGAGCGAAAAAGCACCTGTCATAGATATTTCTGTTCATGGAGATGAAACCAACTCACATAGTTTGTATTTGGAAGTGAGAAAGGCTTGTGAAGAATGGGGGTGTTTTGTGGTGGTCAATCATGGAGTTGAGGAGGAGATAATACATGAAATGGAATCAGCTACAAGAGATGCGTTTGCACTCCCTAAAGAAACCAGACAGAAAAATGTATTTCCAAGAAGGGACTTGGGTTACATAGCTGGTTTGCCAGCATTGCCATTTTATGAGAGCCTTGGTGTGCCTGGAGCCCCAGATCCTGATGCCATTCAGAAGTTTTCAGATCAACTTTGGCCTCAAGGAAACCCACAAATCTGGTAATTCCCTAATACCATTTATCTCTCTTTTTAATTTAGGTGTAAATTAATAATTAACCATTTGTGGATAATACATTTCTTAAGTTAATTATTAAAGTTAGTAGATTAAATGTGAGGTGGATAGAGCTATTTAATTTGACCAGTAAAGATGAGTGTTTATCATGTAGATTTTTTTTGGATTTTTTTTACTATGTACATCTAATCTCATAAGTTAATGCTTTCTATTATTTGATTCCATGAATTTGATAATCTTTTTTTTTTTCTTTCTATTAAACATATTATACAGTTGTGGATCGATTTTTCAACTATATAGATCTAATCTCACAAGTTCTATGCTTCCTAATTATTGGGTTCATTGAATTTGCTACTCTTTTTTTTTTTATTAAATATAATGCAAATTTCCATTAAACCAATCATATTTAAAGGTTTAAAGGGGTTTTAGTGTGAACATTGTATTTATCTAATTACTTTCACAATCATGAATCTATTTTTCTACTATGTAGATCTAATCTCACAAGTTTTATGCTCGTAATTATTTGGTTCACTGAATTTTCTATTTTTTATTTTTCTATTAAAAATATTATATTTTTTATTAAACAAATTGTATTTAAAGATTTAAAGGAGTGATAGTGTGAACATTGTATTTACTTGATTACTTTCACAACCACTCATCCATGTTTCTAGTGTGAAGATCTTAATCTCACAAGTTCTATGCTTCCTATTTATTCCTTCATTGAATTTGCCACTCTTTATTTTTTTATTAAAAATATTGCAATTTTTTATTAAACAAATTTTATTTATATGTTTAAAGGGGTGTTAGTGATGGTAATTTTCTAATTACTTCACAACCATAGATCTATTTTTCGCAAAAATGTAATTTCACAAGTTGTATGCTTCCTATTATTTGGTATGGTTCATTAAAATTTTTACCTCACAAGTTCTATGTTTCCTATTATTTGCTCATTAATTTGGGTACTCTTTATTTTTCTATTAAACATGTTACAATTTACCATGAAAAAATTCTATTTAAAGATTTAAATAAGTGTTAGTGTGAACATGGTATTTACTTAATTACTTTCACAAGCATGGCTCTATTTTTCTACTATGTAGATCTAATCTCAATGTTCTATGCTTCTTATTATTTTATCAATTTCAGTTTGGTACTCTTTATTTATTTTAATTAAACACATCATATTTTACTAATAAAGAAATATTGTATTTAAAGGGTTAAATGAGTGTTAGTGTCAAAATGGTATTTGCTTAATTACTTTCACAATAATGGATCTATTATTATACTTTGTAGATCTTATCTCACATGTTATATGCTTCCTATTATTTGGTTCATTGAAGCTTCTACGGATTATATTTTTACTAAACATATTACTATTTTCTATTAAACAAATTATATTCAAAGGTTTAAATGGGTGTTAGTGTGACCATACTATTTACCTAGTTACTTTCACATTACTTTTACAAATATTGATCTTTTTTCTTCTATGTAGATATAATCTTAAGTTCTATGCTTCCTATGATTTCTCTATTAAAGATACTATAATTTTCTATTAATCAAATTGTATTTAAAGATTTACACGGGTGTTAATGTGAATATTTTATTTATCTAATTACTTTCACGATCATGAATCTATATTTCTACTAAGTAGATCTAATCACACAAGTTCTATGCTTCTTATAATTTGGTTCATTAAATTTGGTACTCTCTCTCTCCTTATATTAAACATATTATAATTTTCTATTAAACAAATTGTATTTTAAGGTTTAAAAGGGTGTTGGTATGAACATTGTATTTACCTAATTACTTTCAAAACCAGTCTTTGTTTCTACTAAGTAGATGGACACTTGTTATATGCTTCATATTATTTGATTCATTGAATTTGCTACTTTTTATTTTTTTATTAAACATATTACAATTTATTATTAAATAAATTATATTTAAAAGTCTAAATGAATGTTAGTGTGATTATGATATCTACCTAATTGTTTTCACAATCATGGATCTATTTTTCTAATATGTAGATCTAATCTCACATGTTCTATGTTTTTTATTATTTTATTTATTAAATTTTCTATTCTTTATTTTTATATTAAATATATTATAATTTACTATTAAACAAATTATATTTAAAGGTTACAATTGGTGTTATTGTAAACATGGTTTTTACCTAATTAAATTCATAATTAGGGATCTAATTTTCTACTATGTAGATCTAATCTCACATGTTCTATGCTTCATATTATTTGACTTAGTTATTCTTTAAATTTTTTTCTTAAACACATTACTATTTTCTATCAAACAATTGGTATTTAAAGGTTTAAAGGGGTGTTAGTGTGGATATGGTATTTACGTAATTACTTTCACAATGATGGCCTATTGTTTGGTTCATTAAATTAGCTACTCTTTATATTTATACGAAATATATTATAATTTTATATTAACCAAATTGTATTTAAAGGTTTAAAGGGGTGTTAGTGTGAACATTGCATTTATCTAATTACTTTTTAAAATCATAGATCTATGTTTCTACTAAGTAGATCTAGTGTCACAAGTTCTACTCTTTCTATTATATGGTTCATTAAATTTGCTAGTTTTTGTTTTTCTATTAAAAAAATTATGTTTAAAGTTTTAAATGAGTGTTAGTGTGAACATGGTATTCACTTAATTACTTTAATTTGTATATTAAATATATTATAATTTACTTTTAAACAAATTATATATCAAGGTTTAAATGGGTGTTAATGCATGAACATGGTATTTACCTAATTACTCTCACAACCATTGATATATTTTTCTAATTTGTAGATCTAATCTCACATTTTCTATGCTTCTTATTATTTGATTAATTGAATTTTTTATTTTTTATATTTATATTAAATGTATTACTATTTTCTATTAAAAAAATTATTTAAAGCTTTTAAGGGGTGTTAGTGTGAATATCATACTTACCTAACTACTTTTTAATAATTTCTATTCATACATACATAAGTTTTCTTAGATCATCATTTTTTGTGTCTTATATCATAGGTTTAAGACACTTTTTATGATACTAATTATGTCCTATGGTTTCATCTTTGTCTTTATAATGATAATTCTTTCATTGTATATTATAGTAGTAAATTATTCTCCATCTAATGAGTTATTGAGATTTATAGATTTTTTGGATTTTATTCTTTTGGATGGGTTACTATTATACTTATTTTCTTTTCTTTTCATTCTTTTCAATTTATGGTATTTTTTTTCATATGCCACCAATTGCTCTTTTTATAGTTGGATATTCCCATGCTATTACACCCTAACTGCCGTATTATTTTTCTATTTATGTACTTTCTTGTTCAATATTTCAAGGAGAAGGATCCTATTTCATCCTATTTTATTTTATGTATTTCTCTTTTCTCTTGGAAATCATCTTATCTTTCTTACCAATATACCCCTACTAGTTTCCAAACCATTTTATTAGGGTGTTGAGGATGAGAGTAGAGAAGTTGTGTCATAATTTTTATAAATTGTGTAGTTTATTTATATAGGAGTGCTAATTCCATGACTTCTAAATAGATGCAGTCCTTATCTACAACTAAGACCAACTTGTTTTCAAAATTTTGCACTACTTTATGAGTCAATAGTTATATTTTATCTTGAAACTCAAAAAATAATAATTCACAACCATATCTAGAAATGGTTGTATCTCAAAACTATTTGTATTCTCTATTTGATTTGCCTCATAGACATCTAATATCATTTATTAATCTCTAATAATTCTTGGAAAATATAATGAGACAAATCATTAAAAATTTACACTTGAATTCATTGTGGTTTTTCTATTAATTATTCTCTAGTTATCTATGAGTTACTCATTGAGAATTTTATAGGGGCCATATTATATTCTATTTGCTAACATTTCATATGAATTGTTGATACAAGTTGTTAGAAAATAATCCTCTCTTTCAATATTATACATTGCATAACATACCTCATCCTTGAATCTTAAATTTTTAATAATAAGAAAATACGCATTGAATGTTATTCTTTCCAACATGGTGATGGATTTGATGTGCACTATTTTGGGATTTTCTCCACTCTAATATAGCCTTACTACTCATTATATTGTAGTTATTTTGTGATAACAAATGGTCTTCAAAGTACATGAATGAAGGTATCTCAATATCAACTAGATCCATTTATAATCATTGATAAATTTGGGAAATTTTCCTAAATGCCTAACTTGGGTTTTTTTAATAATTTTATTCTATTGTAATATTTTTCTCCTTTCTTACATCTGGTTGCATCATGTAGTGAATTGGTTTTTACTTAGCTTCTCTAATCCTATCAACCTTCCTTTAAAAGATTCCTCCTTTTTTTTAACCTTGTGTTTATTTCTGGTCTTATATTAGAACCTATGTATTGCATTGGAATTTGCTACTTCCAATTCATAAACTAAGTACTTTTTTATAATCATTTATAGGTCATGTGATATGCCCAAAGTAATATACAAATATTTTGATCTTGATTTTATATTTCTCTATTACCCAAAACTTATTGAATTATTCACTTACCATTTACTTATTGATAATAAATTGTTCTTCTTCTCTCGACCAAGATTTATTTTGTCATGGTTTCTATAGTACAATATTTTACTGATTATACTTTTTCCCACTTGATGAGATAATAAATTACAATTATAATGAAACATATGTGGAGTTTTTCAAGAAAGAGGATTTACTAGGCATGGAAATTCATAGCCTATTTTTCAAAAGGTACTATAGATAATAATGCTCAATGATATTTTATCTGTTACAATTATATTATAAGTTCTAAAAAAAAAGCAACATGTATAATTATTAGCATCTTTAAATAAGAATAATAATAAATTATTGTGCATATAAACCCTCTCTTCCTACATCATCACTAGAATAAAAACTATTGTAAGTTTTCCTCTATAACCTTCTTATAAGATATAGGCGTGAGAAGAGAACCAAATATTTACGCTAAAATATAGGCCTAAGATCTTCAATTGCAATGTATATTCATACATGCGTAGATAGTAGATATAATTATCACATATGTTAGTACTATCCATCACATTCAATCATATACTATTTTATTTTATACTATATTACTTTATTGTTACCATTTTTTACATCTTGCAAAAAAATTGGTTGTTCATATAGCCTCAAGATGATTGAAATAAAGTATAAAAATATTTTTTTCTTTACTATTTTTTGGTTTCCTTCTTGTCAACAAAGTCTAGATTTAACCGTCCTAATATTTATTATTATTTTTTATCAATAGTAAAAAAATTGAATCAATATTTTATTATAACATACTTCTCTCTACCCTTTACTAGAATTGGTTTTAAAATAAATTTTAATCTAAATATTATTCCTGAAGGAGCCACATAAGTAAGTTAGATTGAAATTTATTCAATTTATGGCCTGGTGATGAAGCCTACTCCAATCAAAACAATCTTAGAATGATTGTGCTGAATTTGAAGCCCTAATATACTAATATGAAAGCATAATTCCTCTTTGATTTATATTTACATGGAAACCATAAATACATTTTAAGCTCCAATAAGAGACAAAAAAATAAAATATTAAAATAAAACCCAACAATTATATTTTACAAATAGGAAAATTATATGAAATATAAAAAATAGAATATTATTTATTTATTTATTTTTTAATCTTTTTATTAACATACTAAATAGATATATAATTGATTATTTATCTAATTTATATTATTTTAAATTATTTTTTGACATCAAAATTGTATTCCACAATTTTTTCAAAATAAATTATGTAATAGATATTGTATTTCTCATTGTCATTCTAAAATTTTAAAGCTTCACCATCTTGAGGTCTCATTTTCAATATATCCATTCTTCTAAAGCATAGTTATAAAACACTATAGGTAGCTCTTCACAAATTTTTCTCCCGTCTTGATCATCTACAAGAGGAATACAGTAAGATATATTCTTATTAATTTAAAAGGCATTAGTAATAAAATTGTTCCAGATTTATTTCATTTCACAATTTCAAACTGCATTTAAATCCAAATGTGTTGAAAATCTTCAAATTTTTTCACTTCCAGCAAAATCATCCGGGAGTACACATCTCATGTTGAAGAGTTGATGATAAAGATCATCAAAATAATTTTCAGAAGCTTTGGAATTAGCAAGTATTATGAATCTCAGTTTCGGGGTCTTCTTCGCCTGAATTACTATGACATACCACCAAATAAAACAGGAGGAGTCTCACCCCATGCTGATCATGATTTTATAACTATACTTTACCAAGATAAGAGTGGTGGGCTTGAGGTTCAGAACAAGTATGGAAAGTGGGCAAAAGCGAAAGTTATTCCAAATTCTTTTATTGTATTGATGGGGGATTGCATGAAGGCATGGAGCAATGGGAGGATATGGAACTGCATACACAGAGTGATAATGGATAAATGTGAGACACCTAGAGTGTCGCTGCCATATTTTTACTACTTTTCAGAAGAGAGGGATATAAATGCTCCTCCTGAATTGGTTGATGAAAATCATCTTCGCCTCTATAAACCATTCAAGTATCCAGAGTTCAGAGCTTTCTATGCAGAGATGTCATACAAGAAGATAATTGACTCTCAGACTTTGAGAAATGACACAGAACTACCCTTCATTGACATGTTTGCTCTTATTACGGCAAAGTAGAATATTGTTATTTAAAAATATAAGATTTTTATTGCTTATTAAAGGGCCCTATTGTCAAAAGGAGATTTCAATATGTTTTTACATCTGTGTTTTATATATCAAACAATCAAAGCTAAAAGTTTCTAGGTTTCTTATTCATATAAATATTTATATTTCTATTTTGGTGGGTTGATTTCATGATAGCATGCTAATATGTAACTTTTTTTTTTTTTTTTTNGTAGTGAATTATATAGATATTTTAGTATTGGCATACTTGATCAACTCACAAATCATATTAATGTTTTAGTATTTGGTATATTTGGTTAATTTTAAATTTTGATATATTTTCTATGTATAAGAAATCTGTTTTATGTGAGAGACTTGGAGTTAAGTCTTATGTTGTATTTTTCTTGTGTCAAGAAAATATATAACTTAATTTTTTCTTTGTTTTAATTTTAAAAGCATTATAAAAAAATTATTTCAATATTTTAAAAGTGAAGAACCTCACTTTCACTCAAATTAATTTATAATCTATTTATGTATTTTAGAAATACTACAAATTCATGTACTCATTTTCATAGTTTTTAAAGAGATAGTATTTCTCCTAAAAAATGATTAAAATTAATACTTTCTTTCTTTTTTATTGGTAAATGCTGCCCTTTTGGCGTCACACAATACTTTCTTTCTTTTTGATTGGTAAATGTTGCACTTTTGAGGTCACACTCATATATTATACTTCAAAAAGAAAAATTATAACTAGAGCCCCTTTTTAGGATTAGATTTAAGAAACTTCTATAGTGACCAAACTATAATAAAGACACACTAGATTAATGTCGATCCTACCTCCTAAAAAGAATCCAACAACTATCAACCTATAGGGTGCCCATACTACAAAAATTGGCGCACCCATCTTTACATTTAATATAAATCATATAATATATACAAACTTTGGCACTACGATGTTACCAGAGGCTAGCAACAAAGCCCGTAACAAAACAATTGTCACCATGTGAAGGTACTAACATAGTCCACAACCATCGCACTTTCCCATCTTCTTCCACATTCTCATCTTCTTCGGGTATCATGTTCTATTCTTCCTTCACGTACAAAGGGACCCAATTGTGATCTCTTGTTTCCAACCCTTCTATATAGCCTTTGATAAATTTTATTTCAGCTCGCACTTGGATCCTTTCTGCCAACCTGAAGCCCACACCCCACAGAACCAAAATTTGTAGTGTATTCTCATCTTCATCATCCATATTTCCTCACCTCTTACAATCTGCAATGAAACTATGGCTAGGAATCACTCTATCTATATTATACTCCAACCCACCACACCATTTTGACTATACTAATCCACTCATCAAATTCTCCATCGTGTACTTTAACATCTTGGAGTTAAATCCTTGGCCGACATCATTCGGTAAACCAATGGAAACTCCGCGTACATTCAAAACATTTTCCCTCCCTTTCCCCTTGGATTCAATTCAATGAATGAGAACCCACATTATTCTTTAAGGGCTCGTTTGTTTCTTGAAATATGACTGGAATTGGCATTAGCTAATTCTAGATAATGCCAAATTCCATGTTTGGGTCCATGAATAAAAATAGAATTGGAATTACGAAATTCTCATTTTGGGGCCAAAATGGGAATACCATCTTCCACCTAAATAGGTGGAATTAGAATTTTAATTCCAATTCCAATTTTTACAAAAGAAAATTTAATATTTCGTGGGATCCGCGACTATAAAGATGTATATTATATTGCTATAAGGATGTATGTATATATATATATGTGTGTGTGTGTGTGTGTGTATACACATTTGTGTATATACACATGTGTGTATATACACACATATATGTGTATATATACATATGTGTATATATACACATGTGTGTATGTACACACATATGTATATAATATGTGTATATGTGTATACTCACACATGTGTGTATGTATGTATATATACATGTGTGTATATGACACTTGTATCCGTATATATACATATGTGTGTATATATATACACACATATATGGTGTGTATATATACACACATGTATGTGTGTATATATGTGTATATACACACACATGTGTATATGTGTATATATATATACACAAATGTGTGTATGTGTGTATATATACACATGTATATATGTGTATACATGGATGCATGGATACACACTTGTATGTGTATATGTATGGTGTGTATATGTGTATATATATAAACACATGTATGTGTGTATATGTGTGTATATATACACTCACACATGTGTATATATGTCTATATATACACAAATGTGTGTATATGTGTATACACACGTGTGTATGTGTGCATATATATAAAAACATGTATGTATATGTGTATACATAGATACACACTTGTATGTGTATATACACACACATATATATGCACACATGTATATACATATGTACACATGTGTGTATATATACACATGTATATATAACATGTGTATATATACACACATGTATGTATGTATATATACACATGTGTGTGTATATATACACACATATATACACACCATAATCAAAGAAATTAAAAAATAAAGAATTAAAATTCCTTATGCATCTTCTCATTCATCTTCTGGGTGAACCAAACGGGTCAGCCCATATTCCGGATTTCATTTTGAGGATAAGCATCTTCCTAAATTTGCAACATCTTCCTAAATTGACTATATCTAGGATATGGTATTCCAGTACCCAAACAGGCCCTTACTGTTCTATGATTCTGTAATTTCTAACCACTCTCGCATGTCTTTTTCTGCTTGGATGTTTCGAGTGAAAGACCGAGCCTATCACCTTCTTTGACCAGATTGGTATTATTTTGAGGGAAGGATCGAGCTTGCCGCCTTCTTTGACCAGATGGGTACTTCTCTGATTTATAAACATTTTCCTTATTATTTTCCTCGTTATTTCATGGAGAGGACTTAACTACCCTGTAGTATGATATATTTAATTCACTCGCCCCTCCCCTTCAACATAGAACTCATACTGCAATCAAATCCTACTCTCTCTGCTCTCTCTTTCTACTTCCTTTTTTAAATGGGTGATTAGCGTTTGAATTGGAATCAATGGCCTCTTCTTCATCATCTCACCAGCTAAATCAAGAATTCGATGCTTTCTCTGGCAAAAGAAGGGTGGTTTGTGAATCTTCAAGATTGTTCGATGTGTTCATCAACCACAGGGTTCCTGATGTTAAACAGAATCTTGCTATTCAACTTTACATTTCCCTTGAGGAGTTGGGGATACATGCATTTCTTGATTCCTAGGAAAAGGAGCTTGGAGATCATTCATTTCCTTCCACTATTGAGATAACTACCTCCTTTGCTTCAGTACACGTAGCCATATTTTCCAAAGGATATGCAGAATTAGCTTGGTGCTTAGATCCTTTTTCAATCTGACGGCTCGCGTAAAATCTCCCATTCATTTTGTACTTACTGCATCTGATCAGAGACTTCACAACTACCATTAGATCATTTTTAATCCAACAATTCACGTGAAACCTCTCAAGATTTATCCTTAATTATAGTTTGTCATGAGACTTCATGACTACAAGTTATCTCTAAGTTGCCAAATAGGTTTCCTAACCACAGGTTTATTTTGAGACTTCACGCAGACCGCAGATCTCTGGAATGACATAAACACATGTCAACATCTGAATCTTTACCTCTAAGTTGCTGAACAATCTCTAAATTTTTTACTTCTATTAGCAACTTAACACCAACCATCAGATCTTTTCTCATCTATGGTTCAGATTTTCCCGCTGCAAACTTCACTGAGCCTTGACTTAACCTTTGCTAACCATAGTCCATATGGAGACTTAGTGACTAAATGAATCTCATTGTCGCTGAACAAGTTATCTAACTGAAGTTTTATTCTGAGATTAAATGCCAACCTTTAGATCTTTCCTCAATCTGAAGGTAGTCACTGAATCTCTTGAACTTTTAGTCATTTGTACTTTTATCTCACGATTAAACAATAGCCACAAGATCATCTTTGAATCAGACAGTAGTCGCTAGATCTCATAACATTTCACTTAACCCTTGCCTTCCTCAGAGATCTCGTGACTGAATAGATATAACCATGTCTTCAACCTTGGTGAGCTTGTGAGACTTCACGACTGAAGAAACTCAAAGTCGCTGAAATTTTTATGTAACTCAAAGTTTAATTGAAAATTAAACACTAGCCCTCTGATCTTTCTTTCATTCAACAGCTGGCGTTAAGTCTCTCAACCTTGATGTACTTTATGAAATTTTTCTGAGATTACTCGCCTACCCTTGATTCATTTTTCATCTCACGGTCTGCATTAAATCTCAGGAACTTTTACGAATCGGCATTTTCATTTCGCGATTAAACACTAGCCACAGGATCAACTTAGCATCTACGACTATCGGTAAATCTCTTAATATTTGACTTAACCCTTGTTTCCTTCTGAGATCTTGCAACTCAATAAATATCAAACTAAGCTCTAACTCTAATTTATTTGCGAGACTCCGCTACTGCAGAAACTCAATGTCACTAAACCATTTCTTAACTCTGGGGTTTCATTTGAGATTTTGCACGCACCACAGGATCTGGATCTGAATCAATGGCCTGCGTTAAATCTCTTAATCTTTGAAAGCATATTATTTTTCTTATGAGATAACGTGACCAAAGCATTGCGTTGAGTCTCAAAACAAAAGGGAATATTCATAAAGTTTTAAGAGACTACGTGACTGACTTAAAACATGAAAAAGATCACATGACTTATGTGATTCAAATTTTTGAAAAAGGTAACTGCAAATTAGAAGCTGATTATGAATAACTAGGGTTTTCTCTCGATATGAATGAAAAATGACCGAGGACCTAGGGTTTTACATATGTTATTGATTTAATGGCTCAGAGATCAATATTTGCAGAGAAAATTTGATAGCACTTTGGACAAGATCTGACATTTATGTAAGAACCTAACTGGGAACCCAAGAATTTTTACAGCAAGATTTCACTATTGGAAATACAACCAATAGCTAGCACATATCATCAATATTTTCAAAAAATATCTTAGTTGGATCAGGTAGAGAAAATAAATAAATTTAGTCATTAAAAATTTGAATTTGAATTAAGAAAAGAATATATATATATATATATATATATATAGTTGGCAAGTTGAATTCCTGAGGATGCATGACTCATTTTGTGTTGTCATCATGGTAACAAAGTCATACTAAGTTTCTGTCAAAGATAACTCAGAAGGAAAAATGACTAAGTATGGAAACAGGGCAGACAAAGATATTCAGCGATCAACACATCAGCACACCTGCGAGAGATCAAGTTAGCTTATGTGCGTTCAGATATATGTTCTATGACATGTGTGCATACTACATCCAGACACACATAGTACAGAAAAATAGTACAGAGAAGTTACAGACAGATCAGTAGACCAACAGTCCAGAAGATAGAGAATGGAAGTCGACTAGTGTTTTGATCAGCGTGAATTATTTTGTTATGTAATGGCTAAGCGCCTTTGATTATATGTTTGTAATTATGTAATTAGCATTGTTGTAAACACACTTGAGCTGACTTGTTCGGAAGCGTTGTGTATTTTGTTTTAGGGCCAACTAGAGTCTTGTTTTGGGTCGCGCCTATTCGGATATGAACATATAAGTTTGTAATGTAAATTTATGTTACAAGTGTCGATTATTATGTAAGAGGAATACATAGAAGAGTAGTATGATAAAGTTAGTATATGATATAGCTCTTTAAGAGAGTTAGAGCATTCGCGCATACACGGAACTAATCAGACAACAATGTCATCACAACAGTTCACTTTTGATATAGTGTATATCAACTTTCAAAAGTTTGTAGCCTTCATGCTATTGGGAAGTGAGCCTAGGCAGTGAGCCATATACCTTTAACAGGGTTTTGTAAAAGACTCCTAACAGGGTTAGACCTTTAACCAGGTCATTGTACTCATATTGTAAAGACTGCTTCTAATAGGGCAAAGGAATTTTAACAGGTTCATTATACTAGTACAATATTTGTGGGTACTAATTCCCACCGGAGTTTTCCTCTTATCAAAGTTTCCCCGTAATCATATCATGTGTTATGAGTTCTTATGTTAAGCTTCATTCAATGTATGTTTGATTTATGTTTAATTTGTTTAAAATTAATTAATAGAAAAACACTAATTCATCCCCCCCCTCTTAGTGTTTCTAACAATTGGTATCAGAGCTCTGGTCCTCTGAAAGAAAGTTTAACCACTTGAGAAGATCATGGACTCAGCAGAAGAAAAACATTTTTGAAGATCTTGATAGATCCGAAAAAGAAAATGAAGAACTTAGACTGAAAGTTGATGGCTCACAAATGCTTATCAAGAAATTAAGAAAAGATTTGAAAGATTTTTCTACAAGTGATTTAGGGAAAAT
>MU225865.1:2331503-2364879 GCA_018584345.1 Thuja plicata | reverse complement strand
TGAGAGCAATTTTACAAATCTTGCAACTCCATGCATAGAGAGCTATGGATTGATTTGTGAGGGCTCATTCTTGAGTTTCCTTGCATGTAAGGATTCATAGAAGTGCACTATTTTGTGTGTACACATGGGAGTAAAACCAAAATTTCATCAGACATAGCCACCATTTTCCTTGGACACAGAGATCTACCAGTTCCAACAGCTTCTGGTTTTCTTCTCTACTTTGTCAAGCTCTTCTTGAGCCATTATTCCACTTGAATCTCTCCAGTGTCACCTTTGCTTTCTCCTTTGATCCGATGTCACCTTTACTCTTTATTTTTCTATTAATCACACTACCATTTTCTATTAAAAAATGACATTTGAAGGTTTAAAGGGGTATTAGTGTGAACATGGTACATCTACATAATTACTCTCAAAACCATGGATCTACTTTTCTGCTATGTAGATCTAATCTCACAAGTTTTATGCTTCCTATTATTTGAATCATTAAATTTTATACTCTTTATTTTTCTATTAAATATATTACAATTTTCTATTAACCAAATTGTATTTAAAAGTTTAAAGGGGTGTTAGTGTGAATATTGTATTTACCTAATTACTTTCACAACCATGCATCTATGTTTTTACAAAGTAGATCTAATGTCACAAGTTCTATGCTTCCTATTATTTGGTTCATTAAATTTGCTACTCTTTATTTTTTTATTAAACATATTATATTTAAAGATTTAAATGGGTGTTAGTATGAACACTCTATTTACCTAATTACTATCACAACCATGGATTTTTTTTTCTTCTATGTAGATCTAATCTTACAATTTCTATACTTACTATTATTTGATTCATTGAACTTACATTACGTTTTGTTTTTCTATTAAAAATATATTATAATTTACTATTAAACAAATTATTTTAAAGGTTTAAATGGGTGTTAGCATGTATAAACATGGTATTTACCTAATTAGTCTCACAATCATAGATATATTTTTCTACTTTGTAGATCTAATCTCACATGTTCTATGCGTCCTAATATTATTTGATTCTTTGGATTTTCTACTCTTTATTTTTTTATCAAAAAAATTACTATTTTATATTAAATAAATTTTTTTTAAAGGTTTAAAGGGGTGTTAGTGTAAACATGGTACTTACCTAATTACTTTCACAACCATGGATCTATTTATCTTTCATGTAGATCTAATCTCACAAGATATATGCTTCCTATTATTTTGTTCATTGAATTTTCGCTCTTTATTTTTTCTGTCAAACATGTTACAATTTTATATTAACAATTTGTATTTAAATTTTTAAAGGGGTGTTAGTGCGAACATCGTACTTAACAAACTTTTTTTCTATCAAGTCCTATTCATACTTACATACTTAAGTTTTCTTAGGTATCCTTTTTTGTGGCTTAGATCATAGGTTCAAGACACTTCTTATGATATAATTATATCCTCAGGTTTTATCTTTGTCTTTATAATGAGAATTCTTTCATTGTATATTATTCTATTTATATTTTGCATCTAAGGAGTTATTGAGCTTTACAATATTTTAATTACTTCTATCCTATGAAATATTCTATTCTTTATAAAATCTCGTGCTAATGTAGGGTGGAATATTAGGTACACCTTATTTGAGCTTATTTTTAATATAATTTTTGTAATTCCTTATATTGGAGATTTTCTGGGTGAAGGATTTTCTTCTTTTGGATAGGTTATTATTAGACTTATTTTATTTTCTTTTTATGATATTTTTTTACCACGTCTCACCAATAACTCTTTTTATAGTTGGATACTCCCATTATTACACCATACATTATTTGATCTCCTTCTACCATGTCCTTTTGCTAATTGTGGACTTTCTTGTTCAATATTTCAAGGAGAAGTATCCTATTTCATTCTAGTTTATTTTGTGTATTTCCCTTTCCTCTTGCAAATATTCTCCTAAGAACCCCATTCATCTTTCTTACCAATATACCCCTACTAGTATCCCAACTATTTTCAGTAGGGTATTGAGGATGGGAGTAGAGAAGTTGTCTCGTAATTTCTAGTTGTCCAATTTATTTATATGGGAGTGTTGGCTCTAATTAAATTATTATTCCACACAGGGGCTTCACTTAGTGAACCTAAATCATAGCACACATGTTTATGGCATACTAAAGAATCCCCCTATTTTCAAAAAACATTGCCCCAAACTCCCTTTTCATTACCCCCTCCAAAACCCCTCCAATACCCCCACACCTGGTTTCCTATATAAACCCCCACCTCCCACCCCAAAAATTCCCCCGTCCTCCCTATTTAGGCAATATATTGCCCCTTTTTTTTGCCCATTCTGAACCCCCCAATATGAATGCACGTGATAGTGTATTGCCCCTTTAGTGAAGACCCCATGTTGTTCCATGACTTCTAAATGGATGTAGTATTTATCTATAACTAAGACCAACTTGTTTTCAAAATTTTGCACTACTTTATGAGTCAATAGTTATATTTTATCTTGAAATTTGAAAAATAATAATTCACAACAATATCTAGAAATGGTTGTATCTTGAAACCTATTTTTATTCTCTATTTGATTCACAACATAAGCATCTAATATATGTATGCATTTAATAATCTCCAATAATTCTTAGAAAATATAATGAGACAAATTGTTAAGAATTCACACTTGAATTCATTGTGGCTTTTCTTATAATTATTCTATAGTTATCCACAAGTTACTCATTGATAAATTCATAGCAGGCCATATTATATTCCATTTTCTAACATCTCATATGAATTGTTGATACAAGTTGCTAGAGAAGAATGGTCTCTTGCAACATTATAATTTTTCTAAGTAATACATTGCATAACATACCTCATCCTTGAATCTTGACATTTTTATAATAAGAAAGCACATGTTGAAAGTACAACTCTTATTGACATGGTGATGGATTTTATGTTCAATAATTTGGGCCTTTCTCCTTTTTTTTATGCATAAGAGGCTGAGGCCAAAAGAAATATATTAATATAAAGCATATACATAAAAGTCTAAGTTGTTCTCCAAAATCAACCAACAACTCTAATCTAAAACCAAAATGGAGCTTGCATATGCTCCAACCCATTGTATCATATTATTTTATATCACCTAGAATCCCCACACAAGTAATAAAAAGAATATCTGAGCATTGACATAACAAAAAATCTCAGAATATACTTATCTCTATAGTCTAGTCTGAAGATAAAGAGAAGCCATCTTCACTACTCCCTGCCGAGTCAACACTCTCTGTTCCATAGTTCTGTTCTGAATTCTGCAAGTCAGCAGAGCCCTACACCTCATCTTTCTCTTCTTCATCAGGCTCTTCATCCTCAATATCCTCTTCTACAACACCTTCATCTTCTTCCTCCTCCTATGCTTCTTCTGAGTTTCCTCTTCCCTTGCTTCTTCATTGTCTTCCTCATTATTAGAGGAGTCCTTTCTTCCAAGGCCATCCAACTTCTCATCATATTTGTACTAGTATGCCCAATCAAGATCCCCATCCAAATCATCCTGAAAATGGGCATCCATGCCATCCTCAAGACCCATAAATTTTGAGAGAAAAGCAATACCTATTTCATCATGTATCTTCTGATTTGATGTTCCTCCCATTCCCAACCTTAGAGAATGAAGAGTCTCCCAGGAGGCCCACCATAGATATTCCTCCTTGGATTAGACCCTAAGCCTGGGAATGGATCCCTTGTTGTTACTATTGTGGCTAAGTCCCATGGTAGAGGAGTGGTGAGTTCAACAATGTTTACGATTTCCCCATGAAGGCCAACGAGGTAATCTTCAGCAAAGTGATGGTGGCATAATTCCTCTGCCATGACTTTACAAACACCAGCCACCAATATGCTCACAAGAAAACTGACACTTATATATGAGTTCACTCTGAATCAGTGATTAGTGCTAAGGAAATTAAATCCTAGCACCTTCCTCACGACGCACAATGCTAGTTTGTGATGAAAGTTGCAGACCTCTTTGAGTCTAGAAGTGTTAATGGGACTGTCAAATGCAATACATTCCAAATCTAATCGAAGCTTGATCGGTGTGTCCATGATTGAATGAGATATAATGAATCTAACCTCGGCTAAGACTAATCTTTCTCACAACCACAAGGCAATGTCTAAGAAAACATAGAAATCTGCTACTTAATCACCTCTCCAAGATTTGCATGTATCCCAACATAGAGTCTCTTCAGCTGAGCTACTTGCAAACTAAGCGTCACATCTCTACCGAACTCTATCAGCTTTAACTCTATCCCAACAAATTTTATGGGCACAAGATAAAGATAATTTAGAAAGTTTCCATTTATGTCTCTTGCTAAATTTGGCTCATGAGAAAGTAGAACCTTTTGGTTGCGCTCCTAAGGAGTACGCAGAAGAAGAAGAATACTCTGCGCCACCAAAAAAAGGAATTTTGTCTGGTTGATTTGAGTACTGAAAGTGTGCAACAATAATTGTTAGAGGAGAAGTGGCAGTGCCATATCTGGAGGAGCCATCCCATCTCTTGTGATTGGGATAGGAGTTAGCCATATGCGGGCTTCTCCTGCCAAAAAAAAATTTGAAATTGACAAGACTAGCTAGAATCTATGAAGCCAATACAGAAGGTATGCAGTCCAATTCAGACTCCACTAGTGGAGTAAAAATGTACCTGAGAGAGAGAGACCCAATGCTGTCTGATTATCCATCTCATTAGCCAAGGAGTTACCTTCACGAAAAAATGTGGTTGACCATTGTTGATTCAAATTTATAGATACCAAGTTTAAAATAACCTCCAATGTTGCATGAAGTCTCCAATTTGGAGTGGCTTTGGTTCTAACTGCATTCAACATGATCATGGAGTCACCTTCAATCTCCAATTTATCTAATCCTAATTCAATATCTGTTGAGAAACCAAAGAGAAGTGTTTTAAATTTTTCCATATCATTAGTATCGATTTCCAAAGGTCTTGCAATTTTTTTCTATCACCTCATGCTAACTGGAATGAATTATGCATCCAACCTTTGATGGATCTAGGTTGGCCTTGGAAGCCCTGTAAAAATTCAACTTGACCCATGTCTGAGGAGGAGGAGACCAGTTACAATTGGCTCTATTAATTGCATTTACTTTAGTTCCTTTGCCTAAAATAGGAGGAGCCATAAGTCCATACCAACATTTTAACATTTTGTCATCCCAACTGGTGTAAAAATTATGCTGAGAACTTTGAGTTTGGATGCGGGAATTCATTAGTTCAACTATGGACACCTCAATCTTGTTGAGGAAAGAATCTTTGTCCAATTTCTTGTCTTGAAATATCCTTCTGTTACTTTCTTTCCATAATTCCCAAATCAAAATAGAGGGCAAAATAATCCATATATTTTCACAGAGACATTCCTTATACAGAATAGGCCATGAGTTGAAGAGGGATAAAATGTCACAAGATAGAGTGGTTAAACAAACTAATTTAGCACAAAGACACTACCAACATTTGGATGCAAAAGGACATGATAAAAGCAGGTGATTTATTTCCCCTCATTATTTTGACACAAAGAGAAAATATAGGGGCCATGATACCCAATCTTCTTGAGCCAGTCAGCAGTAATAATTTCATCCTGAATAGCCGCCCAAGAAAATAAGCATGCCTTTGGTAAGCACACCTTGTTCCAACACAAATGATTTGGCATCTGAGAATGGGGCTGATGTTGGACTCCTAAGACAATTCTATGTCCATGCTTCACATTATAGTCACCCGATTTGGAACCATTCCAAATTAATTCACCCTTGCCCTATTTTAACAAGAAGAATATGTCCTTTAATATTGAACTAAGTTGCTCCATATCTGTGGGGTCTAAATCCATTTCTGCAAATTGTTTCCATTGCCATGAACCTATTAGAGGGCTCACTAAGGAAGGGGAGATGTAATCTCTGACTAAGGCCCCCACTTGTCTAAGCATATTTTTTTGGTTTTGTCTAATCCCATAAGTTGGTTGATGCTCGGATAACCCCCCATGAATCCTCCCAAAAGAGAGCTTTATTCCCATCTTTGATATTCCAAGTGACGTGTTCTTCAATAATACCCTTGGATTTTGATATAAAATTCCATATCCCGGATCTCCTAGAGAAATATTCGACTCTTAAAGCCTCTTCCTCATTTAAATTAGGAAAATATTTACCTCAAATTATCTTGACCCATTTAAGGTTTTGATCTTTGTGAATTTTCTAGTATAACTTCGCCCCAAGGGTCTGGTTTTGTAAGAGTTGATTCTTAATCCCTGTCCACCTGCATCCACTAGTTTGCAAATTTTATCCCATGTTATAAGGGCAAATTTCCTATTTGTATCTATGCATTGCCAAAAACATTTACTGAGTTTTTTCACAGTATCCATGTAACTACCCATTGGTAATGCAATACAAGACATAAGATATATGGGAGTTGCTACCAATGTAGCTTTGATCATAACAATTCTTCTTGCCCAGGATAACCATTTGGATTTCCATGACTCCATCCTTCTATCCATTCTTTCACCAATGGGTTTCCATGCTGTTGTTTTTCTCATAGCTTTGTCAATTGGGATTCCTAAGTATGAGCATGGTAGGGATCCTACCTTGAATCCCAAAGTTTTTACAATCTGATGTTGAGTTTTTTTTTGGTATGAAAAAAGAAAATCAATGATTTTTCTTTACTCACAGCATGTCCAGAGGCTAAGGCATAATTGGCTAGAAGTTTTTAAATATGATTAGCCTCCCCAATGGTGCTTTTTCCAAATAAAAATATGTCATTTGCAAATTTTTGATGGGTGACTGCATTGATTGACGAGGTGATTTCCCCTCCACTGAGAGTGCCCTAATTTTGTTGGCTAATTAGTCTGCGACCTAAATCTTCTACCATAATGATGAACAAGAAGGGAGATAGGGGGTCCCCTTGCCTTATCCCATTGGAGCCTTCAAAGTATCCATGAGGAGATCCATTAATAAGGATGGAAAATTTGGGAGTTGAGATACAATAGAAGATTAAGTTGATCTAAGCTTTTGAGAACCCAATTTTTTCCATGCATTTGGTGAGGAATCTCTAGTCCACATTTTCATAATCTTTTTTGATGTCGAGTTTAATGATCAAACTTGGTTGTTTGTTTCTTTGGATAGAGTGGATTTCTTCCTCAACAATGATTATGCCATCTAGGATTGATCTCCCTAGAACAAAACCTGTTTGTTCTTCCCCAATAATCTTTCCCAATATTTTTTAAATTTGTTAGCTAAGGCTTCGGATAACAATTTATAATTAGTATTACAAAGAGAAATCGGCTTGAATTCATCCATATTATTCGCTTGTTCTTTCTTTGGTACAAGAGCAATGAAAGTGCTGTTGATTCAACTCAATAATCTACCTGAAGATCAAGTTGCTTCCAATGAAGTTGTGAGCTCATTCCCCAACAAAGGCCAACAGTGCAGAGAGAAGCTAGGGGGAAATCCATCTGGTCTTGGAGCTTTGTCAGGAGCCATGTGATTAAGAGTCTGAAAAATCTCTTCCTTAGAGAATTTGGCCGAACGGTTTTGGTTATCCTCTTGAGATACAAGCTTAGGAATGTCCTCCAACAAAGCACTCTGAGCTTGAAGATGTGAGCCCTCAGGGTTGTTCATAAAATTTGAGAAAAAATTAACAATCTCTGACTGAATGTTCTTCTAGTCTTGAAGCATGACCCCACTAGCATTAGTAATTTTTTGAATTCTGTTGGAGCTTCTACGTTGTTTAGTGTTTTTATGATTTTTAGTTGTATTTTTTTCCCCTGCTTCTAGCCATGTCTCCTTGGAATTTTGTCTCCAAAATATCTCTTCTTTTGCAAAGATGTCTTCATGATCTCTGAGAAGATTTTTTTCCAATTCATGCAATTCTTCATTCATTCCCTGTTGGATGATAGTTTCATTCAAGTCCTTGAGATTTTCCTCAATATCTATTTTGGAGGAGAATATGTTTTTGAAATGGTTTCTATTCCAAATAATAAGGTTTTGTTTGATGTGTTTTAGATTTGAAACAAAACAAAACATTTGTGATCCCTTCACATGACATTCTGACCACCAATCTGAAACAAGTTTAGAGAAATCCTTATCTTTTAACTACATATTCTCGAATTTGAAGGGGCAGAGAAGGGATTTGTCTTCCCCCAAAATATCTAGGAGAATAGGATAATGATTAGATCCAAAAGTGAGAGAAATGGAAGCTTTCAAGTCAAAAGGAAAGTCTGTTAAATGGTTTTGTTTGATGTGTTTGAGATTTGAAACCAAAACAAAATATTTGTGATCCCTTTACATGACATTCTGACCACCACTCTGAAACAAGTTTAGAGAAATCCTTATCTTTTAACCACATATTCTCAAATTTGAAGGGGTAGAGAAGGGGTTTGTCTTCCCCCAAAATATCTAGGAGAATAGGATAATGATTAGATCTAAAAGTGAGAGAAATGGAAGCTTTCAAGTCAAAAGGAAAGTTTGTTAAATCTCATTTGATGAAAAATCTATGTATTTTTTCTAAAATATTGTTAAACCCAATTCTCTGGTTTGACCAAGTGTATGACCCATTATTGAGTTTAATTTCCAGTAGATTCTCTCTATGCATCCAGTCCTTAAAATCAATTTGGCGTTGGAACTCTCTTTGAGAACCCCCCATCTTTTCAAATAAATGGGCTATAGCATTGAAATCACCTCCAAGAATAATTTTTTTATCTGACCAATCCTCAAGGCATCTACTGATCTCCTCCCAAAATTCCATTTTCTTCCTTTTGAAATTTGGCCCATATACATTTAAGATATACAGTCTTAGATTGGAGCATAAACTGCCAATTTCACCTCCCATCCAATTGTTATTCCTTAACACCTTTGAACATGATATGTGTCTTGAGTTCTAGATTATTGCAATGCTACTAGAGGAGCCTATAACCTCTATAGCCTCCATGGACTAGTTACCTAATTCCTTGGTGAATTTAGGCATCTTCTCATTATTCAGTTTGGTTTCTTGCAACAAAACAACATCTTCCTTGATAGAGATAATGCAATATTTAACTACTCAATGCTTGTTAGGGGCATTTAGACCCCTAACATTCCAAGATAGGATTTTCATTTTAACTTGGGAAGGAAGTTACCCTTCCCTACTTGTAGATAAGATGTGATCTTCTTTTGGTCAAAATCATCACCATATTCTGCTCTTAGTTTTGATAATGACTTCCTGCCTTTCTTTTTTTGCATATTTCCCCACAATCTGGAGAAGAATTCCTTATTATAGATTTTTGAATACCTAAGTTTTGTTCTGATCCAGAGGAAATATAGAGGCAAAGGGAGAACTAGGTGGGATTTTCCCTTGGGTGAAATTAAATGAGATTCCTCCTTAGTAGAATTGGAGAACATCAGGCCTTCAACATCTTCCAATCTCTCTTCAGCCATCACATAATCTGCCTCTAGAAACCTTTCTACAAAAGTGAGTGAATTGGAATTCTTGTTCGTAAGGGAGGAAGTTCCTGAACAACTGAAGAGATCATATACTACCTCCAGTCTGGGGGAGATAGGTGATCCTGAGACTTGTCCTCAGCCGGTGAGTTAAGGAAGTCTTCCTTACCTATCTCCTTTCAATGTTTATTTTTTGAGACTAATTTTAGAGGCAAAATGACCCCTTTAAATTTTGATATTGGTAAAGGTTTGTTGGTTTTTCCCTCTCCAACCTTGTTATTTTTCTTTTGTTTGATGGATCCATAACCGATCCCTGCTGTATCATTGCCATTCAATTCTTTGGCTAAGAGTCTAGATGATTTTCTACAACCTGAGCTATTGGTAGATGTGATGGGATCCACCGCCACTAAAATTTTAGGATTTTGTGGTGAGTGAAAAAGAGAGTCCCTACCAGGTAGCTCCAATTCCTTAGGAGGAAAGAAATATTTCTCATACCTAGTCAGTTCCCACATGTCGCTTATCTTGGTTTGTAGGATGTCATCCTCATCGCTTGTTAGAGGAGAATCAATTGTCAGGGACTTAGTGTTCTCTGTAGGGGAGCACTCCATGAGGGAAATGTTATTGGACTCCCCCCGAAGAGGCTTTATGTTCTCCAAGAATCTTATTTTCTGCTAGAACTTGATCAATTATTTCTGAGATCATATTTGTTTGAACCTCTATGAACCATTGAGTTAGAATTTGATCTATAAACTTATGATAGAACTTGAATATATAATCCGTAGGAAAACAATTCATTTTTGGCTTGATGAACTTAACCCCAGATGACTTATCCATATTTATTGTAATCTTGATCTACCTTGGGGACATCTGAACAGACTTAAACGTAATTTTTGAATTTGATCCAAAGCCTGTATCCATCCTTTGAATTTTAACCCAAGTTGAAGCATCCCTTTTAAGTCAATCACTATTCCATGCCCTCTGAGATTCTTCAAGAGCTCCAGATTTGGGACCTAATAAATATAATTTTCTCTAATTTTTGCTTGTAGTGCTTTTTAGTTTCCAGTTTAAGAACCACAGAAAAAGGTTAATCTCTTTTTTGAAACTATCAATGATCGGAGCCACCTCAGTTGTTATCAACTCATTCCGCATCACTAGATCTAGAAAAAGATCCAAAGAATGGATCAGAGAGGTTTGCAACTTACTTAGCTCCTAGTCTAACACTCCCACCTCCGTATTCCATTTTGGATCCCTATAAAATTCTTTTTGTTCCTGAGTGTAGCCATGGGCCATTTGAGAATAGTCTAGAGGTTGGTCTAACTCCCACTGAGAATGGTCGTATGAGACAATCTATACCCATGTGCCAAATTTAGATATAATCTTGAGTGATCTTGGAAGTTCTTTGTCGAGATTCATGAGTAGACATAACTTTGGGGTCGCCAACTTCTCCAGGTAGGAATGTTTGAGATAAATGCCTAATTTGTTGGCAAATATTAGGAGATTTTCAACAAATCTCTATTCCATAGCAGATTCTTGAAGGTTACCCACATCAGAATGAATTTAATGACATTATTACTACTGTTGAAATTTGGGCACCATTGTTGCATATGCAGCCCATGATTGTTATAAAACCAGCCTTTATATTTAAAGATTTTATCTCTACTGATTTTATCTTTGAACATGACTAAGAAGAAACCTAGTTCAACATCTAAGCAATCAATCTGATAAATATTTTGCCATTTTATATAAGCCTAGTTATTGAAATCCAAGTAAGATAGATTGGTTTCCTAAAACTTACAAATCAAATCCCATTGCAGTAGAAGGTGCCTTCTCCCATCTAATGTTTCCTCAGAGAGGGTGATTGAGACTTCAGAAGATGAAGAACCAAGTTTATCTGGATGAGATTGAAGTGGTGCACCCTCAGGCCTAGGTTGCATATGGTCCCCACTTTGCAAATCTTCTATATTTGTTATGGTGGGGATGTGCTTGCCATAAATATCTTGTTCATGTTTATTTGACTCTCCTGACCCTGCCTTCTTTTCTCAGGGTTGTCAGATCTTGGAATCCATTTAAACCAAACCTTATGATTTTGCCTGTGTCGCCTTAAATCTTTGTTCAAATAATTGGTATATCTTGGAATCCTATTTTTTTTAGGATGTATGAGTGCCTCTTATGGATTTCCCAATGTATACTTGACCAAGCATTCTTAGGCAGTGGGAATTAAATAGTTTTCCATCTCGAGTGGTTGGAAAGATTGGAATGTGATTAGGATTGATGGGTACATTCAAAAAATTACTCTGACCCTATGGGTGATCCCTTATCTGATTCCTCTATCCCCATTTACTTCCTTTTCCACTGAGATAAGCATTTGGTTGCATCCATTTGAAATGTGGAGGATGAGGAATGTATCCTCTGCCCCACACCTGATCTCTATTTTTAAAGTGTAGATATCCCCGAAGTAGGAAATTTTCCAATGAAGGGACTGATGCTGCTCTATCCAGATCCCTACCCCTACCTCATTGGTATCCATTATTTCTTTTCCCTTGTTCTTATTGCAGACGACCTCGCATGGTTCCTTCCTTCCTTAACTTCCACTTTTCTCGTTTCTAATATAACCTTACTACCCATTATATTGTACTTATTTTGTGATTATAAATGGTCTTCAAATTGCATAAATTTTGTATGAAGGTATCTCAATACCAACTAGATCCATTTATAACTGTTTATAAATTTTGGGAAATTTTTCCAAATGCCTAATTTGAATTTTTTAATAATTGTATTCTATGATATTTTTCTCGTTTCTTACATTTGGGTGCATTATATAACGACTTGGTTCTTACTTAGGTTTTCCAGTCCTATCAACCTTCCTTTCTTTAACCTTGGAATTGTTTCTAGTCTTATATTAGAGCTTGTGTATTGCATTGGAAATGCTACATCTAATTCTTAAACGAACTACTTTTTATAACCTTTTATAGGTTATATGATATGCCCAAAGTACTATACAAATATTTTGATCTTGATGTAATGTTTCTCCATTACCCATAACATTATTTAATCATTCACTTATTCCATTTATATACTAATGATAAAATATACTTCTTAGATATGGTTGACCATGATTATATGGTATTTTAAAATTAATTAATTTATAAATATCATCCTTGATCACTTGTAGTTTTTTATGACAAGGAAAATAGGTTGTAATAATATTGTCACACATTAAAATTTTTGTGGTTTGTATAGTAAAATATTTTATTGATTATAATTTTTACTACTTGGTGAGATAATAAGTACCAATTATAATAAAACCTATGGTGATTTTTCAAGAAAGAGGATTTACTAGACTTAGAAATTTGTAGCCTTTTTTTCAAAAGGCACCATAGATAATTATGCTCATAATGGTATTTTACCTCTTGCAATTATATTATAAGTTCTCCAAAAATGTTAACATGTATAATTATTAGCATTTTTAAACAAAAAGAGTAGTAAATTCTAGTTCATATAAAACCCCTCTTCTGACACCATCACTAGAATAACAACCACTATAATTTTTTCTTCATAACCTTCCTATAAGATATAGGTCTAAGAAGAGAACCGAATATTGGCAATAAAATATAGACCTAAGATCTAGATTGTTTAGGTGAGAAAAGTGAAACCGTGCTATAAGAAAAAAAATAGACACACATCCACGTATCATTAGGTTGCACCATCCATATGGTTACATTATATATTTTCAAATGTAATGTGCAATCATACAAGCATAGATATAATTATCACATATGCTAGAGTAGCATTTGTCACATTAAGTCATATATTATTTTATTTTATGTTATTCTACTTCTTTTTCCCTACCTTTTTTTTTTTCATCTTGTAGCAAATTTGGTTGTTCATATAGCGCCAAGATGAGTATAGACACGTACTTCTATATGTCTTCATGTCTTGTCACCCTTTCATAGGTATAATTGGTTATTGTATGTTCCTATAATGACCTTTTGACAAAAATAATTTTTCTTTACCATTTTTGGTTCCCTTTTTGCCAACAAGGTCTAGATTTCCCCCTCCTAATCTTAGCCTCACTTCTACATTACAAATTATAGCCAAGAAATACATGGAAAATAACATCATGTAATCACTAAAATCAATAAAATCTAAAATATCAATGTGAGATACGATGATTATAAATAAAGTTTATGCGAATATTTTACAAAAAGCTTTTGACAATATTATTGGTAAATCACATCCCAAGCCTTCCCAAATAATAACTATGAGTAATTCCATTCATGATCGTGCAATCTAGTATAATATTAATATTTGATAAACTCACATATATTTTAATAATTTAAGATTATTTGCCACTAGAAGTAGTGGTTAGGTATGGATAAATAACAATAAAAGATGTTTAACACTACAAGTATCTAAATTACAAAAGGGTGATATCATGATAGGATTTCCCACCTTTTAGTATTTTTGGACCGTAAGAATCAATATTAATTATTATTTTCAATTGATAGTAAAAATTTAAATCAACATTTTATCATAATACATATCTCTTTACCCATTTACTAGAATTAATTTTTTAATTTTTGGGTCCAAATATTACTATCAAGGTGCCACATAAGTAAGTTAGATTGAAACCTACTATGACCAAAATAATCATAGACTGTTTGTGCTCAAATTGAAGTCCTAATGTAGAAATATGAAAACATAATTCCTCTTCCATTTATATTTGCATAGAAACCATAAATACATTTTAAACTCCAATAAGAAACAAAAAATAAAAAATAAAAAATAAAATCAAACAATTATATTTTACAAGTAGGAAAATTATAAGAAATATAAAAAATGGAATAAATTATTTATTTATTAATCTTTTTATCAACATACTAAATAGATATATAATTGATTATTTATCTAATTTATATTATTTTTAATTAAATTTTGACTTAAAAATTGTATTCCACAATTTTTTTTAAATAAATTATGTAATAGATATTGTATATCTCAGTTGTCATTCTAAAATTTTAAAGCTTCCCCATCTTCAATTGGGTCTCATTTTCAATATATCAATTCTTCTAAAGCATAGTTATAAAACACTATAGGTAGCTCTTCACAAATTTTTCTCCCATCTTGATCATCTACAAGAGGAATATTGTAAGATATATTCTTTTTAATTTTAAAGGCATTAGTGGTAAAATGGTTCTAGATTTATTTCATTTCACAATTTCCAGCTATATTTAAATCCAAATGTGTTTGTAATCTTCAAATTTTTTCACTTCCAGCAAGATCATCCAGGAATACACATCTCATGTTGAAGAGTTGATGATAAATATCATCAAAATAATTTTCAGAAGCTTTGGAATTAGCAAGTATTATGAATCTCAGTTTTGGGGTCTTCTTCGCCTGAATTACTATGACATACCACCAAATAAAACAGGAGGAGTCTCACCCCATGCTGATCATGATTTTATAACTATACTTTACCAAGATAAGAGTGGTGGGCTTGAGGTTCAGAACAAGTATGGGAAGTGGGCAAAAGCGAAAGTTATGCCAAATTCTTTTATTGTATTGATGGGCGATTGCATGAAGGCATGGAGCAATGGGAGGATATGGAACTGCATACACAGAGTGATAATTGATGAATGTGAGACACCTAGAGTGTCGCTGCCATATTTTTACTACTTTTCAGATGAGAGGGATATATATGCACCTCCTGAATTGGTTGATGAAAATCATCCTCGCCTCTATAAACCATTCAAGTATCCAGAGTTCAGAGCTTTCTATGCAGAGATGTCATACAAGAAGATGATTGAGTCTCAGACTTTGAGAAATGACACAGAACTACCCTTCATTGATATGTTTGCTCTTATTACGGCAAAGTAGAATATTGTTATTTAAAAATATAAGATTTTGATTACTTATTAAAGGGCCCTATTGTCAAAAGGAGATTTCAATATGTTTTTATATATCAAACAATCATTGAAGCTAAATGTTTCTAAGTTTTTTTTTAGCTCTGAGGTATCTCCGCGATCCAGTTCGATTACTCAACATTTCGTGTCTTAGGTACGAAGGGCGAGCTGAGGTGAGACTAATCCTCAGAGGATGAACCAAACCGCCAGCAAGCCAGGTTCATCGGACAAAGCGGATGAACCCGATGAATCTAAGTTTCTTATTCATATAAATATTTATATTTCTATTTTTTTGGGTTGATTTCATGATAGCATGCTAATATGTAACATTTTTTTTAAGTAGTGAATTGCATAGATATTTTAGTATTGGCATACTTGCTCAACTCACAAATCGTATAAATGTTTTAGTATTTGGTATATTTGGTTAATTTTAAATTTTGATATATTTTCTATGTATAAAAAAATTGTTTTATGTAAGAGACTTGGAGTTAAGTATTATGTTGTATTTCTCTTGTTTCAAGAAAATATATAACTTAATTTTTCCTTTGCTTCAATTTTAAATGCATTATAAAAAAATTCTTTCAATATTTTAAAAGTGAAGAATCTCACTTTCACTCAAATTAATTTATACTGTACTTATGTATTTTAGAAATACGACAAATTCATGTACTCATTTTCATATAGTTTGTGAAGAGGTAGTCTTTCTCTTAAAAATGATTAAAAGCAATACTTTCATTCTTTTTTATTGGTAAATGTTGCGCTTTTGGGGTCACACTAGTATATTACACTTCAAAAAGAAAAACTATAACTAGAGCCCCTTTTTAGAATTAGATTTAAGAAACTTCTATAATGACCAAAATATAATAAAGACACACTAGAGTACTGTCGATCCTACCTCCTAAAAAGAATCCAACAACTATCAACCTATAGGGTGGTCATACTACAAAAGTTGGCCCTCCCATCTTTACATTTAATATAAATCGTATAATATAGATAAACTTTAGCACTAGGATGTTACCAAAGGCTAGCAATAGAGCCTGTAACAAAAAATTATCACCATGGGAAGGTACTAACATAGTCCACAACCATTGCACTTTCTCATCTTCTTCCACATTCTCGTCTTCTTCAGGTGTCATGTTATATTCCTCCTTCACCTACAAAGGGACCCAATTGTGATCTCTTGTTGCCACCCCTTCTATATAGCCTTTGATAAAATTTATCTCAACTCGCACATGGAACCTTTCTTCCAACCTCATGCCCACACCCCACTCAACCAAAATTTGTAGTATCTTCTCATCTTCATCATGCATACTTTCTCACCTCTTACAATCTGCAATGAAAATATGGCTAGGAATCACTCTCTCTAGATTATACTCCAACCCACCACACCATTTTGACTATATTAATCCACTCATCAAATTCTCCATCATGTACTTTGACATCTTTGAGTTCAATAGTAATGACAAGATCACCGATGCAAGGTCAATTATTTCTCAATACTGCCTATTTCCACTTAGGTAACCATCTTTGTGTGGCATTTTTATTGTGTACAAAAAACCCACATTCTAGTCTTAGAAACCTCCATCAACTTCCATTCAGACATGTCTCTAATAAAAACTATTTGTTGTTTCCTTGCCTTAAGACAAATGGTGGAATCCATGTTTGGATCCTTGTTATATTGCGGTTCTCTATGATTGTTCTCATTTAAAGGTTGGGAAAAATGATTACTTGGTATGTTGACACCCACATTCATTAAATGAATGCCTCCATAATGGTGCTATCTATTTTTTCACCTGATTATTAATGTTTGAATAAACATAATTCAATTAACATGACTACATGTTGCATTGAAGTGATGATTGGAGTGACCTTCACCTCCATCGTAGCACATCCACCAATGTTTTTGTGACCTCATCTGCTACATAATTACCTTCCCATTAAAGAATGTTAGGATTGAAAAAATCTATCTTACCCTACCATTCAAAATATGGTTTAATTTACCTGGTATGTTGACACCCACATTCATTAAATGAATGCCTCCACAATAGTGCTATCGATTTTGTCATTTCATTATCAATATTTAAATCAACACACTTCACCTAATATGACTATATACTACATTCAAATTGAAGATTGGAGTGACCTTCACCTCTATCACTAGCATATCCACCAATTTTTTTTGCCAGCTCATCTGCTACATCAGTACCTTCCCAAAATATATGTGAGATAGTTAAATTTTAAAGGAGACTCTGATTTCCAAAATTTGTCTTAGCCTACCATCCAATTCTACTTTGGAGTTCTTCCCACCTTAATTGTGTTGATAGAAATTTGCAAGTCCCCTTCTAAATGGATCTTTTGAAAACCCAGTCTTTGTTGTAGGATTGAGCTGAATGAGTTTTTTATTTTGACAAAACTATGTTACTTTTTTATTTTGACAAGCATAAGGATTTGTATAGGGGAAAATTCCTCTTCATAGGCCAAAGAACTGGTAAAAAATAGAGAAGGATTTAAGCCCTAAAGATACACCACAATATCACATTGACCTATTTGCACCATATATTAATTATGCATATTATTCTCTATGTCAATGGTATGGAGAGAATGCAAGAACTAACATCCCTAATTAGATGATGTCGATTTATTTAGATATTCAAGGAATGGATACACATAATTTTTTTGATTATGTTGCAGAATTAGCTGACACGATGCATGGGGCTTTGCTTATAGAAAGGATACTTCTAACTTTAGGTATTATTCTATTTCAATGCATATTTTGTTGTGGAATGGACTTAAATTATGGGATCAGGAACTCCAAGTTATGCATGTGGGTGAAAATGAGAAAGTACTAGTCCAAGAGTGGACTTACATATGAGATAGGAATGATAAATGGAGTTTTCCCATGGGGATTTTAAAATAGAGCCAAAAAGTCTTTAAGGTCAAAGGATCTGGATTCTAATTCTAAGGTGGACCATAATTGGGGTTCATGGTTCTATTAAAAAGATCATATATTCATCAGGGTTTTTGGAAGTACCGTGGTACCAAGGACATTATCCATGACTGTTCTAGATAGAATTGCTTTTATTGAAATTATGCATCAATTGATGTCGGTAAAAAATGTTTCTATGAAGGGAGCTTGTGGAAAGGGACCTTTCTTCCCTGATAAGATAGTCATTCAACGTCTCTTCCATTTTTTGAGTAGGAATGGATTTGAAGTCATACCAAGTAAACTAGATGAGTACCACATATCTATTAAGGTTCCATTAAAAAAATATTAAGAAATAGTCTATTTTAATTCATAGTTAAGATAATTTTATCCATTTTTCTCTTTTGTTCATATACATAATTTAAAATAAAATTATTTTCTTTGTCAAATAATAAAAAGTAATTCTGAAAATAAATATACTTAATCAAATATTATACACTAGAAAAACCAACATTAAAAATTTATAAATTTTAATTAAATTATTTTATCTTATTGTAATGAGTTAATTTATTTTCTAATATACATCTATTATACAATGAAATATTTCATCACCAACGCTTAGATTACCCATTTCAATTACTTGTATCTATCATACATCTTCAACGATAATAGTAATATAAAGATTAACAACCACCACATTATGGGCATCACTCTTTGAAGACAATTATTAGACCATTAAAGATTATTAACATGTTTATTAGATCAAATATCATGTGTAGCCTACATCTTGATGATCATACGTTGTAGACCCTCTCCTATCCCACCGTGGAAAAAGTGAAAGCATTGAAAGATAAACAATAGATTGAAAATATTAAGAGTCACTTAAAAAAGAGCATTGGAAATAAATAAACAAGAAACTTACACATGGAACCAAAAGTTAAAAAAAAAAAAGGAATTTCTCAATCCAAATATGCGATAGGTTCATTTACAATTTTTGAAATGATAACTTAAAATATGTAGTAGTTTTAGTGACAATTTTGAGAATGTTAACATAAATGGTAGTTGCAAATCCCTTTAGCATTTGAAAAGAAATTGACTAAAGAAGATGCAAGTTCTATCATAGATCTACTTTTAGTTAGTAGCTTCTAGTATCTCACTATAATTAGATCTAATATTATGCATTTTGTGAGTTTCATTTCTTAGTATATGTAAAATCTATACGAATCTCATTGTCGTTTTTTCAAATTCTTTTAAATTCTTTTAAAGTATACAAGTGGTATATGATTTTTTTGACATCTATTATTCTAATAGATTTAATAGATAATATTCAATTAACATCTAGTTATATTTATGTTGAGATGCAACTATAAAATGGGAGCACAAGATACCAGCACAACATATTCTAAAAAGATGCCATGTACATAAAAAAGATTTGGTAGGAGTTACAAAAAAAATAAATTGAAAAACAAAGAATTTCAAATAAGTCAAATGACATTAGGAAAATCCAAAAATCCAAAAAGTCAAAATATAAGGCCATAAAAGGCCGAAAATAAAGGACTATTTGAAGAAAATTAAATTTTTATTTAAAAATTGAATGTTTTTTTTTCAGAGTTGGAGAGAAATTTGGAGAGACAAACATGCAAAGAGGAATTTGAAGAGACAAGATATGCAAAGAGTCATCCTTTGGGGAAGATGAGGAGACACTCTCAAATTATAGAAGAGTTCTTCTCCCATTTGATTTGTTGTTTTGCAGTGAAAGGACACCTGAGAGCTTTGGAAGAGAATTGGAGAGATAGTTTTAGTTGTGGAGGAGATTTAAAGGTGAAATGTGTATTTCTTTAATTACTTTGTTTTTGTATATAGTGTAAATATTTAGATTTATTTTAAATATTTAGATTTAGATTTAATATTTAGATCTAGATTTAGGTTTAATATTTACATTTACTTTTTATTATTTTAAAATATGGAGGACAATGCTGCCATATTAAATCTAGATTTAGTCTATAATATTTTAATGTTTTTTATTTACTTTATAATGTTTTAGATATATTTTATATATTAGTTTTAGATATATTTTATATATTAGTTTTAGATTTACTTTATAATGTTTTAGGTTTAGTTTATAATGTTTTAGTTTTAGTTTATAATGTTTTTATAGGGATACAATGCTGCCATATTTTCTAAAATTTCAATATATTACATTAATTATTTAAACATTACCCTTTTGTTTGAAATATGGTTTTAATATAGGAATGAAAATGCCGCCATATTTTCCAATATTTCAATGTATTAGATTTAGTATTTAAATAAATTACAGTTTTGATTTACATGTTCTTAAATATTTTATTTTTATTATTTTAATAAAATAGGACTACTAATGTTTGAAATAAATTTTGATATATGGAGGGCAATGCCGCCATATTAATTAGATGACAATGCTGCATATTTTTCAACATTTCAATATACTAATCTTTATTATAGTAATTTTGGTACTAAAGTTATTTTGTATTAGTGAATTAAATTCTTGTTTAGATTTTAAAAAAAAAGTGATTTCAATATTACATTTTCACAATTTGATTAAATTATCATATTAAAATAATTAGTGTTAGATAATTTGATTTAAATATTGCATTTAGTGATTTAAATATTGCATTTAGATTATTTGATTTAAATATTATAAATATTCATTTCATAGAATTAGTTGTTTCAATATTACATTTAGATAATTTGATTGAAATATTAGAATTAGCAATTTCAATATTAGATTTAGATAAAAAAATTTAAATATAATTAGAATTAGTAATTTCAATATTGGCCATTTTGGTTCCTCGTATTAACCTGGAATAGACATTAGTTAATGATAGAATAAATTAATTCGCTGTTTGTGGGCATTTTATGAATTCTCGAATTAGAAAACTAATCCCCATTTTGGGGTCAATGCTTGCATTAATTAATTAAAAAAAAAAGCTAGAATTCATTTCTTATTCTAGAATAAGCTTTTCATGGATTCGAAATTACAACAAAATGTATAAGTTGTCAGGTCTGTGCGTGAACAGTTCTTTAGGTTTTGTGGGAAAATTATTATTATTATTATCTTTTTTTAATTTGATTAAATTTTTTATTTTTTACTTTTTTTAAATTTTTTGTTTGAAATCCTTTTTTTTTAAGTTAATAATTCAAAAATTAAAATTTGAACCAATAAAAAAAAATTAAAATTTGCAAGAAAATAATTTTTTTTATAATCTTTTTTTTAGTTAATAATACATAGTTTAATTTAAAAATATATAAGTTAAAAATATATATATTTTTTAATTAAAAAACCACCAACAAAAATGATAAGTTCAATAATTAAAATTTGCAAGAATTTTTTTTTTATATAATTATAATTTTTTAATAAGTTAAAAATATTCAAATTAATTAAAAAAATGAAAAATAATCCTTATTCCAATTCCACATTATGGAATCCAAATGCAGAATAGCTTATTCTAGCTTTCATTTTCAGGATTAATTAATCTGAGAATAGGTCCTTATTCTCGTATAGGCCTATTCCGGTTAAATTAATTCCACGCACCAAACGGGCCCTATTAGAATTAATTTAAGAGTGTAAAAATTAGAGAATGTACACCAGGGAACGACGCACACCAGGGAACGACGAAGAGAATGTAGGAAAGGTTAGGGCACTAACGAATGACGAGCAACGCTTGGAGAATGTAGGAAAGATTAGGGCTTTAGTAACACAAGCTTTCAGGAGGAACTTCCACGATGATCTGCAAAAGGATGTTGATGCTTGGAAGGATTTTCAACGAATCTTCAGAGGTAAGGCAATTGTACAACCTGCACGCGTGTCCTCTTTCTATAGCTAGGGTTTTCAGAGATGCTCGTTTGTGGAAAAAACTTATCGGGGAAAGAATCTCAGAATAACCTAAAAAATATGCAAGTCTTAGAAAAATATTTGTTGGCAAAGCAATAGTGCAGTCAGCCAAGCCTTGTTTTATTAATCCCTGATTTTGCTTTCAAAAAATCCAACCCATTGGTCCAAAGGTCTTTTAGGAGGAGCAGTTATCGCACAATGATGTCCGAAAGAGATTGTATAATTTTCCTCATAAAGGTCCCCAAAATTCAACCATGGTAGGTAGGAGGTTGGGGTAGCAGGGTATCAGGAGTTACAAGATTGGGGAATCATCCAAAGCTAGGTTATAGCCGAATCCTTCATATTCAGAGGATCAGGGTGTAATCTGGCCCAAACAAAAATTGTGTGATCTTCAAAATTCAAAATTTGGTTTTGGGCGGGAAAATGCTACCCTTCACAAGACAATGAGGAAATCAGTTTGCAGGTCTTTGCAAAACAAAAATAGGGTCTTGCGTCCAAAAAAATGATTTTTGATATTTTTTATGGCACTCCTTCGAGTTCCCCTATGCATATTATAGCGGTTAACCAATCTAAAAAACCTGGTAACTTTAGTTATCAGCCTTCTGGTAGAAGGGTTTCTTTCCTAGGGCATAATTTGGAGAATCAAAACTTTGGGCACAATACAGAATCCCATAATAAAAATAAGTTCCACTATGCGGGTAGAGCCCCCTTCAATCCAATGCTTACTAATCTCACTTGGTGAAAAAATGGAGTTAGGACCATCAGTAGCAAGACCCTCCCCTACAAACGATGCAGACAGGAAGAGCCAAAGTTTTATCAATTTTTATGTCGGATAATCTCATTGATCCGCATGTCTCATTTTTTTGACAGATAGGCCTGATTGGTAAGTTTTCAAATTCCTTCGTCCCATTGGAATAAATCTTTAGTTGGGCAAAAGAAAATTGGTTGGGTCTGAAAGATTATTTTTTTTGACTCTACATAAAAAAAATGTATTGTTTTATTTAAAAATAAAGAATGTAGAGATGTAGTTCACAAAGAAACAGGATGGTTCTGCAAAGCTATTGGTCTCTTCACTATGAACTGGATTCCCAATTTTAAACCAGATTCCAAAGTATGTCATTTCCTGCCTCACTGGATTTCCTTCCCTTCCTTTCCACTAGAGTACAGGGCCCCAAAAATTATTGATATTTTGGCAAATCAAGTAGGTATATTTATAAGACATGATCTCATTCCCTCTGAGTATCTGCACCATGAAGTTAGAGTTTGTATCCTATTTAATTCGTCTAAACATATACCAAAAGATATTACTATTACTTTGAAATGGGGGTCCTAGTGGCAGAAGATTGTGGTGTAGGATGAGGCCATTATCCACAGGTTTCAAAGGCATCTTGGTCATTTCACATCTCAATGCCAAGAAAATCAGTTGTCTCAGCTCCCACAAATCTTGGTATGTAAAGATCATGTCTCGGACCCAACAAAGTGTTAGATCAAACAGCACAACCCTCGGGTTTATTCAGACTTAGAAGAGGATACAGTCCTAAATGACCTGGCCGACACAAGTTTGGTTAGATATCAGGTTTCTATGCAAGACATAAAGATTGTGGCACAATGGCAGTGCATATTTACAAAATTTATGTATTGTCTTAAAGCTTTCTTGAAGTATAAGCATCCATATTCTATTGGTAGGTCAAGTATTATTACTTTATGATGCTAGTATAATTAGTTATTCCAGGGCAATGATTAGAGAGGGCTATTTAGAGAAGTTTTGCAATAAACATCAGGGTTCCTAAGAGCAACAGGTTTAGCCCATTGCTTCTAATATGAGAAATGATTATGCTCTTTCCACTTAGCTAGATGATGAGGCAATTCCAACAACATTATTGGACATGATCATTCATGATCTTATGTACCTGAATAAGCCCATACATTTTCAACATATTCTAACCAAGCTGAAAGGATGCAAGATCCCTGATAAATAATTGCAGAAGATAGCGACAGTATGGATAAATTCTTTTGCTTCTAGTCTAGTGGATGAGATTTTTATGGAGGAAGGGGTTTAGCTCGAGGATCATATTGTCCTGCCAGTTGGATCTAATAATGATATCCTTGACTCCTCACAAGATATTTCTTTAAACGACTGGGCCCCTAGTTTAGACACCTAATTACAATATCCTCATATTGAGGTTGTTGTAGAAGATAATCCTATTCTTCTAGCACAAAAATGGTGCTCTATTATGTCAAAAAAATAAAATGGATGATATTATGTTGATGGATGTCAACTCCATATATTTACTTGATGGTGTATTCCAGGGGTCTTCCCTTAATAACAAAGACCAGGAAGATAAATTGGATGCTATCACGTATAATTCATCTCAGGTGGATCAACATGTTTTAGAAATTGCTTTCTCTTATTTCTTTTAGCCATTATCAATTGCCCAACCCCAGCCATTACTTTGGTGGAAAAGAAAACACCCAATCCGAGAGGTAGAAAATCAAAGAGTTCTAAAGAAAGGGAAGAAGTGGAAGCATGCATTCAATCAACTTTGATTGACAAATTCACAACTATCAAATGATCGACAAGGAGAACAAAATTTTCTCCTTGTCATCAATGAAGATGGTCTCGTGGAATGTCACATGATTAAATGCCTCTGATAAACGGGGTAGAATTGAGAAGTTTCTTGAGGATACCAAAGGTGAAATCATTCTACTTCAGAAAATAAAACTATCCCAACCGTCATATGAGAAGACTGTAGGGGCTTGGTCTGGGTGGAAATCTTCACATTCTCAAGGTTGGGGTGCTTCGAGTGGCCTTGCAATTTTGTGGAACCCCAAATCTATTCAGGGCCATATCATTGGAAAGACTATAAATGGAAATTTATGAGAGTTAAATGCTTTGATCTTTCATTCTTTATTTTCAATTTTTTTTGGTACCACAATGACTACTAATAAGAAAAAGCTTTGGGCAGTTTAAAAAAAAATTATCCAGCAGAATGTTAATCAAAATTTTGTTGTAGGAGGGGATTTTGATGCCATTCTTTCCATGTCTAAAAAGAAGGGAGGAATTTGTCCGCCTCTTAGATCTATACAAGATTTCTCTGCATTTGTAGAAGATAACAACCTTTTGGATGTTTTTCCTCATAATGGGTCTTTCACTTGGACGAATCAGAGGATTATTTTCTTAGAAATTGCAGAGGGTTAGACAGATTCTTGATATCACATTATTGGAAACTACTGACTTGTTCTTTCTCCTTCAAAATTATGACATTTTCTAATTAGATCATTATCATGTCCTCCTTTCTATTAACTGGGTTGGTTCATGTGAAGATAAGAAACAATCTGCTTCTTTCAAATTTGAACATATGTGGTTTAGACATCCTAGACATCCTAGTTTTCTAAGAAATTAAGCCATGTAAAGTTTCAGATCAAGGTATGGAATTAGAAGGTTTTTAGACACATATTTACACAAAAGGAGGAGATTAGTATAATTTTGGCTGAGATTAACAAGGATATTATTCTGTAGGGTTTGAATTTTGAGTCATTTCAAAAACTAAAAATACTCCAAGATGAATGGGAAGAAGTATGTAAGAAAGAGGAAATCTATTGGAGGCAAAAGTCTGGTGAATTATGGTTAAAAGAGGGTTATAAAAATACACATTTCTAAATCACACTTCCATACAACAAAAAAGAGTAGAAAACGTGGTTTTTCCCATTAAAGGCTCTGAGGATGGAATAATTATAAAAGATGAAAAGGGAATTCAAGAAGAGTGTGCTAAGTTATTTAAAGGCCTCCTAGCCCCCAAACAATCTCCTTTTCTAGATGATCAACTTATTAGTGAACTTCTCAGCTATATTCCTGCCTTGATTTTAGTTCAAGATAATAAACATCTTATGGCCCCCTTGTCCATGGAGGAAATACACAGAGTGGTTTTCTCCCTTCCTCCCAAAAAACCCCCCGGGGCCTGATGGGTTTACTACCTTATTTTATCAAAGATGTTGGGATTTTATTAGGAATGACCTTCTTGCATTCATGGAGGAATCAAGAATGAATGCCAGGATTTTAACAAGTTTCAATACTACAAACATAGCTATCATTCCTAAATCTAAAAACCTATCTTCTTTTGTAGATTTTTGTCTTATTTCATTGTGAAATACAATTTATAAGTTGGCGACGAAGGCTATTTACATGAGAATGCAACACCTAATTCCATCCATCATCTCCTTAGAACGAGGTTGTTTTGTACTGGGCGGAGAAACAGTGGAAGGAGCCATAGTTTCCCATGAAATTATTCATTCCATTAAGGAGAATCAATCTTCAAACTTCCTTGTCAAACTTGACATGATGAAGGCCTATGACAGGGTTAGTTGGGAATTCTTATTTAAAGTACTCAATAAAATGGGCTTTTCAAAAAAATGGTGTATCTGGGTTAAGGCTTGTATTTTAGGAGCATGGTTTTATGTACTACTAAATGGAGTTCCAGTTGGTTTCTTTCCTTCAAGCCAGGGGATTAGGCGGGGTGATTCATTGTCACCGATTCTTTTTATCATCATGGTAGAGTCGCTTAGAAGGTTCATTAAGATGAAAGATGATCTTGGTTTGTGGGGGAGTGCTCACATATTTGGCACATCAATATCAGTGACACATTCATTATTTTCTGATGACACATTGCTATTTGGGAAATCAAATGCCAAACAAGCTAGGTATATAAAGCAAGTCTTAGATACGTATACTGTTGTATCTAGTTAGAAAATAAATGTGGATAAATCCAAGATCTTCTTGTTTAATATAGAGGAGTACCTAGCACAAAATATTATCAAGATCCTTGGATTTCCAGTGGATCAACTACCTTCTACTTACTTAGGAATTCCATTTTTCATGGGTTTTAATAAGTCTTCCTTTTGGAATCCATCATAGATAGAATTAAGGCTAGAATCTTTGCCTGGAAGGCTAGATAGCTATCTCTTTCAGGAATAATTTTTCTTGTTAAGGTAGTGTTCTCAGCTATCCCAAATTATTACTTTTCAATCCTCAGTGCTCCTTCCTCTATTATTCAACATTTTCAAAAGATTATCAGGGAGTTTCTGTAGAAAGGTAATTTGTTAGGTGACAATAAAATTCCTTTAGTATCCCTACAAGATATGACACTTAGTAAATCGATGGGGGGTGTGGATTTGCGTGATTTGAAAGCCAGAAGTAAAGCATTTGGTGGGAAGTTGATTTGGCCGATGTATGAGAAGATTTAGTCCAAATGGTGTACAATCATGTAAGGTAAATACCTCAATAATCACATACCACCTAGAATATTCTCCACTTCAAATATGCCTCGTGGATCTGCAATATGGAACTTTATGATCTCGTCAAGAGATATAGTGTGCAAGTTTGTGTCCTGGGAGGTGCATAATGGGGAGTGTGTTAAATTCTGGGAGGATTCATGGAATAGTTTGCCTCCCTTATTACATTTACATCACCTTGATGAAGTCATTAGTAAGTCAAAGAGTAAATGGGTCTCTATGCTATGGGATTATGTGCTAGCAGTTGAACTATTTTCAGGTAAATGTTTTTGGAAGGATCCATCCGAGTTATTACTAACTAATCAACATACATATTTCCTTCAAGAGATAATATCACAAAGAGTAGTGTTCCTTTCCAAGAGATTAGATAAGATTATTTGGGCTTGTTCGAAGGATGGAAAATATTATGTAAAGGATGGTTATAATGCAATCAGATGCTCGGAGCATGCACCCAGACAGAGTAGAGCATTTTCATTTTACTGGAATAGTCCATTTCTCCCAAAAGTGGGGTGTTTTGCATGGTTAGCTCTACGTAATAGGATCCTTACTAGTGATCGATTGGTTACACTTGGTATTGCTCAACCTTTCAAGTGTTGTATATATAATGAGGAGGTTGAAATTATTAATCATCTCTTATGCAACTATTCTTTCTCATATGATTGTTGGACATTTGTATTACAAAAGCTTTAACTCTCATTGCCTTTGCTCAATTTTTTATGGGACCTATTCCAATCCTGGCCAGTCCTGTATTCAAGTTCTTTGTTCACTAGCATTTGAAAGTGTACTCCTACAACTATTATTTGGGCCATATGGTGGGAACATAATAAGAGGATTTTCAGACATGAAGAATCAACACTAGAACGAGTTTTAGAGGAGTTGGGAAAGAAACTTCAGAAATTATTAATGCTAATATTCACTCTGCCAAAAGGAAGGTTTATTTTTCAAATTGGAATCAACAACTTCCTAAAAATTGGAGATTTATTGTAGTTCCGACAAGGTTTTTTCCTAACTGGAGATCTAATCATCAATCAGATAGGTCATTGACCAAATGGATTCTTCCTGCTAGGGATTTTATGAAGTTGAATTTTGATGGTTCATCTTGGGGAAATACTGTCACATCCCTCTTTCTGTCGAACATCTGATATCATAGATAAAGAGGATACGTGGAGTAAATGGAAGTTGGGAGAAAGTTTTATAAAAAATTTCCACCATCTGCATTTATAACAAATTCTGGAGTCTTCATACAATCCACTGACAAATCTGGTGGATTAGATTTTTCTGCACCATTTTGTTGACTTTTGAGGAGTCAGTGATAAATTCTTTGGCCCTCTATAAAGAGAGGCAGTTGTAATAAGATAGGGGACGACACACATCGCGTAAGGAGAAAGAAATGGATTTTTATACAGTGCGTAGGAAGAAATAAGAGGAGTTAGTGCAGAAAGAAAAGAGGAGGCTGCTTGGTTAAAAGTAAGAAACATAGGAAGGAGAAGGGTAGAGCTTTAGGGAGAAGAGCACACAGTTTAGTAGGAGAGTGAGTGCAGTTTGGGGAAGAGAAAATTAGTGCAAGGAGGGAGAAGAGTGCTGGTGAAGGGGAGTTAGAGAGGAAAATAATCGTGTCGGTGGAAGGGAGGACTAAGGAGGACAGTTGGCGTGTTGCCTGGTGGTGTGAGTGTAAGTTGGAGGTCATGGGTTCAAACCCCCTCATGACATTTTTATCACAGAGAAATATGTTGAGCTGAGAAGAAAGCCAGGTTCTTTTCCTCTATTTCATAATAGATGATTGGTTAATTGCTATTCGATTTCATATTGAATTTGGGTTATTCCATTCAAATATTTGATGCAGAAATCTAATGTACTGAAATACATTTTTTTTATCCTTCTTAGATAGAGATCACCTTCAGTTTTAAATGATCATTACCAGAAAACAATAGAAAAGTCTAAACTTCTATGATTTAATTTTTTGATTTCTTGGAAGTAAAATGTCTCATTTCTTTTCTCCTTAGTTTCTTTCACTCAACCGTCACCTATAGTAAGACAGACATAGTCATGAACCAATTCCAGTTAATGTGGTTGGGAATATACAAGGGAATCCACCGTGGATGAGGGAAATTAAATTAATACAATAGTGGTGATTATTGTAGTTTTCAATTGGACGCGTCAGGAAAGAAAAGACTTGTTTTCTTGTATGAATTTTCCCCTGAACCACACTCCCATCTTGAGATTTGTAGATGGACAGGTTTCTGATGGCTTAGGATACCAGAGCATGCAGATGGACAGTTGTCCAATGGCATATTGGATATTGTTTAAATCGACCTTTTGGTCTTGAACATGATGTATATATGTATAATCCTATTTATGATGTAAGGTGTGCGACGATTTAGTCAGCATCCTGATATTGAACATTGTAATTTTAGTGATTATGGAAATGTTAAAGTTTCGACAGAATGGTCGATTACTTTTGTGTATATTACCTTTTGTGTTATGTCGAATAATTGAAATAGAAATTTAGAGATTATGTGTATTTTATTTCTATATCTTGAGTTTTTATGTTGACCAGTCCATAGCGATTGACTGTCGATGACTATTGAATCGACATTCGGGAATATTTGTCTTTTTGTGCTTATGTGGCATTTGTGTATTTTTTGGTGTTTACATGTGGTATCAGAGCTGTGTCTAAACACTAGGACCTTGGTCTACTATTGCTAAGTTGCATACCTATACTTGGTGCATGATTTAATCTAACACCATGGATACTAGGAACAATAAACAGGCTAGTTCTAGCAATAATTTGAAGGGTGAATCTAACCAAAGGTTGGATTAGATCTTGGCTCTCTTGTAGTAGTAGGGTGATTGTATGGATCATCTAGAGCAATATTTGAGAGGTAGATAGAATGATGAGGAAATAAGGAGGAGGGAAGAATATATGAGGATAGAAGCTCAACAAAAACAAGGGGAAGATTTGAGGCTGGAAGCTCAGCGTAAGTAGGAGGAAGACCTGAGATTGGAAGCTCATGGGAAAGAAGAGGAGGATAAGAGGAATGAAGAACTATTGAAATGAGATGTTGATTCTAGGGCTACAACAGTACCCAATAATTGGGAAAGAATAGCAGAGGAACTAAGCCAGGACCTCAAGAAGGTCGTGCCTCCTACCTGCAATGGTAAGACCATTGGTGATGAGGTTGAAGCATGGATTGTATCCATGGAAAATTACTTTCATGTTCACAATCATTCTGGAAAATCTAGAGCGATGTGGGGTGCTTTTCAATTGATTAGTGAAGCTGGTACTTGGTGGAATAATGAGATGGCTGAAAAGAGGATGCAACCTGGTGAGATCACTTGGGAGGATTTTCTTGTACTCTTTTGTAAGAGATGGTTGCCACAATTATACTATGATCAAAAAGTAGCCGACTTCCAGAACCTGATACAAAGAGTATTGTTTGTTACTCAGTATCATGAGAGGTTTTGTCACTTGGTTAAGTATGTACCTCAGTACCAGTAGGATGAGCAGTTTAGAACCCACAAATTTATTCTTAGACTACGTCCAGAGATAGGATCTGAGGTCGACATGCATGAGCCTGAAACTATGGAATTTGCCTTTAGGAAGGCATTGAGGCAAGAACAAAAACTACAAGAGGTGTCTGCAGTAAGGGGTAATCAGAGGACTAATTCCTCTCAGTGATTTAAGAGGAAATTTCAGGATAACCAACCCAAGGATTCTGGATGTCAACAAGTCTGAAATATGAGAGGTAAAGGTCAAGGGAATGCAGATAGGAATGCCAACAACAATAATGGTGCTCATTATCAGAATAGAGGTGCCAACCAAAATGGGAATAATAGAAATGACAATGGGAGGAACAAGCCTGAGGGTAGGAAAGGACCAGTGGATGGTTCCTTCACTTGTGGAGGTGACCATTATGCCAGTACATGTCCTCAGCATATGGTTCATAGAGATGAGAAGGGTCCCCAAGCTCCCCAAGCTCCCCAAGCTCAACATTTGATTCATGCAGCTGTTGACCGTAGCCAAGCTGACTTTCAGGCTACTCTGATCCAGCTGACTGGTAAGCTTTTTGGCCAAAATGTTTCCATTTTGATTGATACTGGAGCTACAAAGTGTTTCATAGATCCTAGAGTTATTTCTCATTTATCAGTTAGACTTGGATATTTGTCTGAACCATGGATGGTAGAATATGGAAATAGGGCAGAGCATAGGGTTGAGCAATGTTTGGATTGCAGTGAGATAGAGCTTCCAAATTTTAAGACGCAAGTAAATCTTTATGTAGCCCCATTGGGTTCCTATGATCATTTTGGGTATCAATTGGTTGAATAAACATAAGGTGTTAGTAAACTATAAGGACAAGTCAGTTGAATGTCTTGATGATTTAGGAGAACCTGTAGTACTTTTGGGTGAGAAGAGGCTCTTTAATCTTAGACAAATTTATGCCATGCAATTGAAGAAGGAAAAGAGGAAGGGGTGCATGATGTATGTAGCATATGTCAAAGATCTTGACACTCCTCCTATTTTAGAGGATCATCCTATCTTGCAAGAGTTTCAGGATGTCTTTCAGAGGACTTACTAGAGTTACCTCCGAAGAGGGAATTTGAATTCTCTATTGATGTAATACCTGGAACCGAGCCTCAATCCAAGGCTCCTTATTGTATGACCATAACTGAAATGTATGAGTTGAAGACTCAGTTGATGGAACTCTTGGATAAAGAGTTCATTTGCCCTAGTGTGTCACCATGGGGAGCCCCAGTTATCTTTGTGAAGAAGAAATATGGTACCTTGCGGTTATGCATAGATTATAGAATGCTTAACAAGGTGACTATCAAGAGCAAGTATCCACTTCCTCGAATAGATGAACTATTCAATCAGATGAAGGGAGAAACTATGTTCTCTAAGATTGATTTGCGATATAGATATCATCAACTCCGAATCAAAGAAGAAGATATATCTAAAACTGCTTTCAGAACAAGGTATGGACATTATGAGTTTGTCGTCTTACCTTTTGGGTTGACAATTGCACTAGCAACATTTATGAACTTGATGAACAGTGTGTTCAGAGATTGTTTAGATAAGTTCATAGAGATATTCACTGATGACATTTTGATCTACTCAAAGAACATGGAAGATCTTGAGGAGCATTTGTGAATAGTCTTACAATGACTTAGAGTTAAGAAGCTTTATGGGAAGCTATCTAAGTGTTCTTTCTATCAAAAGGAGATTCATTATTTGGGTCACATCATATCTACAAATGGAAATTCAATTGACCCTGCGAAGATTAAAGCCATTCTTGAGTGGCCAGCTCCACAAAATGTGAGTGAAGTTAGAAGCTTCATGGGACTCGCAAGTTATTACAGGAAGTTTGTGGAGGGATTCTCCAAGATTGCAGCACCTATTACATCCCTTCAGAGGAAAGGAAAAGATATGAGTGGACTAATACATGTGAGCAAGCTTTCCAGTTGTTGAAACATAAGATCACCTCTGCTCCTGTTTTGATTATACTTGACCCAAATGGGCAATTCACAGTGATTATAGACACTTCAGGTGAAGGTCTTGGAGGTGTACTTATGTAGGATGGTAGAGTAGTGGCTTATGAGTCACGAAAGTGATGACATGTAACTGATTGAGGGTAATACCACAATAGTGGGTTACACTTTTTGGGAGGAAGGAATTCATCCCGAAAAGCGTGACCCACTAAAACATCTTGATTTGTTTCGATCAAAAATGCTAAATACTTTTGATCGAAATAGACTAACTTTCGATCGAAAGTAACTAGGTTTACTTTAGCGGAATAAACCCGCCGAAACAGTCATTGTGACTGTTTCGGCTGGGTTGAAAGTGATAGTGGCTGCTGGCTTCCGTTTCATCAAACGTCAATAAATCAGGTTTTTCACGTTTCTAATTTCCATATTTTATTGTTTTATAATATATATTGTTTGTATATATGTATTTTAATGTTTTTTAATATAT
>MU225865.1:2290919-2301442 GCA_018584345.1 Thuja plicata | reverse complement strand
TATATATATATATATATATATATATATATATATATATATATATATATATAACTTTGAGAGATCATATATATATAACTTGTCCCATTAATAATCAAGCAACAAGAGAATGAAAATTTATGATATTCTAATGATATATTATTTTTTAACTATTCTAATTTTATTCATGTGCTAATTGCACATCTGCAATCTTTTGCTAGATTTACATATTTCTTCTTTTTTTATAGAGGTTGCATGTAATGTTAAAGAATTGCAATCCACAGTATAAAAAAACATTAAATATTTATATCAAAACAAAGCAAGAAAAATATATAGATGTAGACAACCAACACTGTCAAGAGAACATTTAATAATATATTTTCAACTACACAATTTTGAATTATTAATTTCTTGTGATTCCGCAATAAAACCATAGGACATAGAAGTCCGAAGTTTTTCCAACGGACAGCTAAAATCTGAAGCACACAAAAAACAGTACAGTTATTTATTTATTTCCAATTATCAGAATGGTCCACAGTTTCCACCTCCAAATACAAACAATGTTTTCCATACATTCAGGCATTTGAAATGCCTGCAAAGTCATCAAGGAAAGTTTCTTCAGAGTCTGCTAAGAAACTCTCCCGACTCATAACTCTCAACTTCTTTTTGGGCTGCGAGTAGGCTGTGTAGTCTGCATGAACAAAAGGTTTATAAAGGCGAGGATGATGATGATTGTCCACCAACTCAGGAGGCGCATCTACGAGAGTGTTGTCTGAGAAGAAGTAAAAGAATGGCACTGACACACGAGTGGAATAACCCTCACATACCACTCTGTGTGTTACATTGTGAATCCTTCCATTACTCCATGCCTTAAATGAATCACCCATGAAAACCACAAGACAGTTATCCAAAGGCTTAACATCTACCCACTTCCCCCCCTTGCTCTTAACTTCAAGTCCCCCCATGTTATCTTGGTACATTACCACAATACAATTTTGGTCTGTGTGAGTTGTACAACCTCCTTTTTCCTTGGGAGGGGAGTTGCAGTAGTTCATACGAAGCTTTCCTACAAACTGCAATGAGGAATAATACTTGCTTACCCCAAAGCTCTGTAGAATTGCTTTGATGATATTGTTTGTAAGCTCTTCAACCCCACATGTATAATCCTCTATGGTTTTGCTGCAAAATCATCATATTATCATTAAAATTGTTTGTACCCATTCATAAAAAGTTAGGATTAGATTAAACAATACATTTTAAACATTGATTTGTTTACAAGATTCAATTAAATTATGCTAGTTTTTCAATAGAATCTATTTATTGATATATTTTTAGATATCTTAAAGCTTAAAATGTGTTGTGATATTGCTATCATGATTCGACTGTGTAGGTTTTGAGTCAAACTAATTGACCAATGTTTTATGAGTAGCGATTCACAAGAACCCATCTCTCATAATAATGAATAGAGCACTTAGCACTCATTGCATCTAGGTGATGCTCATAGAAGTGAAGCACCGGGAGGTCACCCATCCTAGTACTTCTAAAGCTCAAACGTGCTTAACCATGAAGTTTCCGTCCAAGATTAAACCCACTTTGCTTGCAACCCTATTTGCATAACCTTCAGCAAGTGTTGGGCCTTATAAACAATTCGTTATAAAGCCCCTTAAACTCATCAATTGATAAATAGAAAAACATCTCCTACTAAAAATAATTGTTTAAACCACGCCCTTTAATAAGATTTTAAACAAAAAAGATTTACCAATTATTTATACAAGTACAAAGAATTCACAAGTACCATATTTCTGGGTTTCCTTGAGGCCATAGATGCTTTGAGAATTTGTCGATTGCAATAGGATCTGGTGCTCCGGGCACACCGATGCTCTCGTAGAAGGGCAGCCCAGGTAAATCTGCCATGTAGCTAACATTCCATACCTCAGAACTGTACTTTTGTTTGCTCTCATTGGGAACTGCAAATATTTGTCTCGCAACTGAATCCATCTGATGAATAATCTCTTCCTTGATGCCATGATTCTTAACCAGAAAAAATCCCCATTCTTCACAAGCTCTCCTCAATTCACCATAAGCTCTTTCTGTATTATCATCATTTAGGCCATGATTTAGATGAGAAAGATCAATAACAGGAACTTGTTCACAAGCCATGATTGTTCACAAGCTCAAATCTTTCATTTATCAACTACAATGGTGAAGATAGAGAGTGGAATGGGGATACAAATAAGTTCTTGATACTGATCGTGTCTTATCTGTTGGAGCATTTGAGTAGAGGCAGATCCCATTGCAATTATGAAATACATCTCATCATATAAAATGTTTTATTGGTAATCGAGATGTCATTAGTGTCCTGAAAATGGTTTATCTGGTCTATTTTCGTAGACCCACTTCAAACATTCATCGAAATTTCCATTCTCTGAAAGACAAACTGTAAAGATTCTGAAATGTCTTACTACTCCCCGGTCGTGTCTGTCTTAATCAATATGTCATTACTGTCCAGAAAACAAATCAACTCATGTAATTTTCTTCGCCAACTCCAAAGATGTGTTCGACAAATATCCAGTCAAATCTCCATGGCCCGACTTTTTATTGGATTTAGTTTGTGGACGTTTATGTTGAAGAGTATAAGTCTTTCTTTCATGTTGATAATTTAAAATAAAAAGAATGATACTTTGTATGTAATAATTAAATGTCAAAGGCATCTTTATGGATTAAGAGTTTACATATTCTATATATATAGTTTGATTTAATTATCATATATCAATAGCAATTGGTCTCAATTTTCAGTTTACAAATTCACTTGTGTAGTTTAAAATCATAGTAGAAAATTGAATTTGGTTTAGGTTTTTGTCATGACATTTTTTTCTAAAATTGAAATTTAAAATCATATTTATATTTGTTAAATTTTCGTTGAAAGTAAGATAAGAAAGCAATTTTCTAACTGAATTTTTAAACTTAAATTTTGATTACAAACATGATAAGAAATTATTTTTCTAAGTGAATTTTGATACTTATCTTGATGATATTAGAAACACTTAGTCTTATTTCAAAATACCTTATTTCTATTTTGAAACATGTCACAATAGTAAGAACAAATCATTATGTAACACTTATATGTTAAATGAGTGTTCCAACATCTAGTATATTAAATCCAACATAAACAATTTTTTTCTTCTAATATTCAATGTCTTTTAATAGAAATCATATATCAAATGATCAAATCGGTTTTAAATGATGCACTATTGATTCACTTTTTCATGTTAACATCTATCGTATCGATTGTCCACCACTCTAAAACTACTAAATATGTGTTTTCTATAGGTGGACTAATGGACAATATAATCCATCATGGCTTGTGGCTTAATCAGTAGCTAATTATTTTTATTGAATATTAAAATATATGAACTTATTGAATAGATAATATTTGATTTTTAATAGAACATGCAAAATATAAGGGACAATGAGATGATGTATCATAAGAAGGATAAGATATAGGAAAATCAAATGAAATTTATAAATTTCCAGAATCAATAAGAGATACAAAACAAGAACAATAACACAAATGAGCGTAAAGTCAACCAAGCAATAAAATGGAGAAGAAATGTACATATAGGAAGAGTGATTTGGTCGAATCAGAAGTCGAACCCGACACTCAATGAATGGTGGTGAGTCACCTCCTACTAAACTACCATGAGATGTCAAAATAGAATCAACACCTCTCTCATCAACTCCTAAATGATGACAACTTGTACGAACAAATCTCAAATATGCATGGACGACTAAGTAAGCTTAATTAAGCCTAAGTGTAGATAAATAAAATAATTACACTAACACCCCCTTTAAGCATAACTTAGGCTCGGACAAGATAAAAAATGGGTCTTAGCTACTAGCCTAGTGAGGTACCCATGTAAATGAAATTCCTCATAAATACTAGAAAGATAGAAAACCTAGTGGGAAAAAACTATCCTCCAAAAAAGAGATAAGAAGAGAAGAAGTCTTAAAGGCCCTCCCAAAGGATGACGATGTTGTTGATGTCTCTCTAAATGTATGTGGATCAGAAACTAAAGAAAAGAAGGCTTGTGCCCCTCCCCCTAAAAATTTGCCTGAATATAACATTCATTTGTTGAATCATGTACCCTAATATCTACCCACATGTAGAGTGTGATGTATGGGTCATTGGGTGATGCAAAAATATCAACCTCCAATGGAATCCATGAACTAGCTGAAGTTGAATCCTCATCACTATTGTCACTGTAGTCCAACTAGAAGAAGAATATTCTTCTCTAGATCTCTATTGTGAATCATTTGAATCATTAGTATTGTAATCAGGATCTGAAGAGTCCACATCAAGTTGAGAACTCATATGGTGTACAAAAATAGAATCTATAATTCATGAAGGTAAACATGATGATGATGTAGAAACTAAAGCCTTTCCTTTCAATTTCTCTTTATCCTTACTATTTCCCTAATTTTAGAAAGATACTTTGAGAGAATTAATTACCCCAATATTACACTTTTTTAGAAGAAAAGTGAGGTGCCCAATTTACTTTTTCATTCACTGATGTTCTTCATGACCAGTTTTCTTACAAAAGAAACATTTAACTCTCTCAATAGTTGATTTAATTTTTTTAGATGATTTATCCTTTTTGAAGTTGTCAATTTTATCTTCTTTCTTCCCTTCCTTGTCCTTTTTAGTGTTCTTCTTTCCTTTAGCATTTTTTTGTTTTTCATTTGCTGCAAGTAGAGCTTGTGGCTTAGTAGATTTCAAAGTATACATTGACTTAACTTTTCTTTCCCCCTTGTAAGATCAGAAATAAATTTTCAAGTGAGGACATAGTCCATGAGGCTCCAAGAGATCTTTTTGTAGAATAAAAAGTAGACACAAAGTCTGAATATTTGGGACCTAGTTTAGAAAGTACATAAAGGATTAGTTGATCCTCTTTCTTGTCAATTTCACAATATTTTAATTTCAACTTCAAAAATCTAAATTTACTGAAGAAGTCCTCCAAAGTTGAAAAATGTGAAGGACTAAGACCTAAGAGTTGATTTTCCAACTCATACCTTCTAACTTCATCAATTGTCCCAAAGATTTTGTTTAGAGCTTCCCAAACTTCGTTGGGTGTTTTCAGGTTCTCAATATGAAATACTAATTTAAAAGATAGATTTAAATATAAGAATAAATTATTGGTCACGCTTATTCAAAAACTATTCTTTGTCCTTATTTTCATTAGGTTATTTTTTTGTTCCCATTGTTACATAAATAAGCCTTTAATCTCAAGTACAAGAATTACTTTCAACTTCCAATTATGATAATTGAAAGGTGCTAGAGTTTGTATAGTCCAATTAAAATCCATGCTACTAGAATTAGATTGCTTCTTTGTAGAATGTGAAAATGAAGAGCTTTATAAATGAAACAAATGTGAAGTGAAGGAAGAACACAACAGAAAAATTACTTCTTAACGAAGTGTGAAAATATAGTACACAAAACACCCCCCTGATTATTATTTTTCCCCCTTGTTTTTGGCACTCTATAGGAGTGCTTTGTAACCAAAACCAAATAAAAACTTGAAAATGATACTTTGTAATGAGAGTGCATGAGTGTACGCTTTGGATTCGTCACAAAAAATATGCACTTATGCAAAAATATAACTAAATTGTGACTTGTTTTGAAAACATTATGAGAAAAATAATTTTGTCTTGTTACAAAATTAATCCTCCTTCACAAAAAAAAATAGAACAAGTTTTAGCTGCCCCCTTGTGTTGGAAAGAACTAGGGGCTTAAATCCTATATGAATAGGAACTAAAGTCTAAAAAAGTTTCCCCCCTCTTCCATGGCATCACCCCCCTAGTTTCTTCTGACATAAATAAAAATATGCGCATTTTAGAGATGAATAGTGACCTGCTTTGTGATCCTAAAATTGATGGTCATTAGCCTTCCCTTATATATTTTACTAATTGACTACCATAAGCCTTCTTCAAACCTAGCATGCATAGGATGTACGCCAGTGTCGAACCGATGCATAACAGGTGGTTGTGGAGCATGCCACAGGTAGTCATGGAGTGCATGGAGTAGGTGGTCATAGGTTACACCACAGGTGGCTGATTGCGGGTTGTTGTGATGGGGTCAAGGTGCCCATGTGGAAGAGAGCCCACGGATGTGATGGGGTCATTATACCGGAAATAGAGTGCCATGAGATGGAGCACAAAAGAATATACACTTAAGAATATCCCTAATTTACTCTGATACCATATAAAATTATAGAATCAATAAGAGATAGAAAACAAGCACAATAATACAAATGAGAGAAAAGTCAACCAAATCAATAAAGTAGAGAAGCAATGTACATATAGGAAGAGTTATTGGGTTGAATTAGAAGTTGAACCCAACACTCAATGAGTGGCGGTGAGTTGCCTCCCACTAAACTATCATGAGGTGTCGAAATCAAATTGACACCTCTCTAATCAACTCCTAAATAATGAAAACTCGTATGAACAAGTGTCATATATGCATGGACAAATAAGTTGGCTTAATTAAGCCTAAGTGTAGATAAATAAAATAAATACACCAACACAAATAAAAATTGAAAGCTTTATAATTTTACAATGAGAATCATCAACCTCTGAATGATGAATAGGAAAGGAATGTGAATCCTCATCATCCCTATCACCATTTGAAGTACATGAAAAGGGCTAATCAAAATTAGGAGTATCAAAATATTTTGAACAAATATCATCATGATTTAATGTCTCTAATATATACTTTCAACGCCATCCAAATCTAATTTTGCATGTCGATAAGACACGTGTACCATGATAGTGACCTGCTCCGTATAGTAGTATTCTTCTTGAAGTTGTTTTTGAGAAATAAAAGAGTAATTTTCTCTGCAAAGTCAACAACCGATGAAATCGTTCCAATTGGAAAAGTTTCTCTTAGTATTTGGAATTTCTCTGCTTTCCATTTAGAGAAAAAAACATGATGTATATATGGTTGAATCAATTTACAAAAATTCTCCATAAATGTTGCAACAGGGATCTCCTCCTCTACATATTCCAACCTTGTTGATTCTTTCCCAAATTTTGTTTCTGACTTTATGTTCTTGTAACTCTTACATTTTACCATCCTTGTCATGTGAGTATCTTTAAGTATCAAATGAAATTTAGTCAAATCCCCACATGTTTGACAAGCTCCTCTTATGCAATCTATTTCAAGTATTTCATGATCAAATGATTTTTTACATAATATTGATGCTATGAATTAGTTTGGACATTTAGGAAAAGCATTTTGAGAACCACCACTTTCTTCTATCATCTTTCTAAACCCTTGATAGTAGAGATCAAATTCAATATGATATCAAAAACAACAAGTTTCAAAAGATTTGTTTATCTTTACAAAATATGGCTTTAATCTTTCAAACATTGTTTGTCCAATCTTAATGTCAGGATTTGAATTACAAAATGAGAGATACAATTGATGTTGTGTGGTGTCAAACCAATGTTTTGTGTGCTACAAATATTCGTTAGGCTCAGTCCTCTTCTTGATAATATCTCTTGTAATTGGTGAAGGATGAGTATGATCAATCCAAAATGTTGTAACCAAGTTCCTAACTATTTCTTTAATCCTATTAGAGTGAAGAGCCCTACACACTAGTTCTCAATTACGTTCTAATGTAGTATCATCCAAATTGATTCTCCTTTTCAAATAATGTGTTATTGTCTTCCTATTGTACCTGATATGAGATGAAAGTGAAAAAAATTGTCTTTTTTTGGGACATGTTTTTATTTAAAATAGATGTCTGTATCACTCTTCTTGAAATGGACTTATCTACATATCTATTTGTTTTCCCAATGGAATGCAAATCTTCTTTAACACTTTCAACCACATATTTTTGTACATTAGATGTTTTGAATATTTAAAACTTGCATCTACAACCAACAGTTTTAATGGCTCTTTTAACTCATCTTTAAGAAGTGTAATTGATAATAGTTGGGTTTTTTAAAGTGTATCAAGATTATCAAATTGTGCAATTATTTTCTTAGAATTTTTATTCAATGCCCTCTTCATAGTATTTATGGGGTTTTTAGCATAATCTCTCAATTTATCGACATCCATTTTAATTAAATGATCTATGCTTTTACAATTAATTTTTCTCTTCAACTATTGGGGTAGACGACCATTCTCAATTGTTTCTTGTATTGCGGCTGCAAACAAAATTGAAAAAATCTATTAATAGCTCATCTTAAGGGGACCTTGATGAAATAAGTAGAACCAGGCTCATATCAAAGGGAATAATTAATAAACTAATGAGAGAGATACGTACTTATTTGACCTTGGGATGACCCTTCTTGAAAGCTCATTACTTCAACTTGGGATTCCCCTTGTCCAACATATTCTTCATCAAAGGCTATGTACACAACAAAAACATTAGCCTTAAGGGGAAAGACTCAAAATGCATATTCATTACAAAGAGACTAAATTGAGAGAGAGAGAGAGAGAGAGAGAGAGAGAGAGAGAGAGAGAGAGAGAGAGAGAGAGAGAGAGAGAGAGAGAGAGAGAGATGTTTACTTGTTTGGGATTCTAAAGCTTGTATTTATTGAGCTTGCAATGACCCTTCTCCAACTTTTGAAGGTTGTGCTTGTCAAGATTGCAATGACCCTTCTCCAACTTCTGAAGGTTGTGCTTGTCGATCTTGCGATGACCCTTCTCAAACTTTTGAAGGTTGTTCTTTTCGAGCTTGCAATGACCCTTCTCCAACTTGTGAAGGTTATGCTTCTTGAGAATTTCCTACTTACGAAGATAAAATTATTAAACAAAGGTCTAAATGAAATTTCATATGTATAGAGTCCTATTAATCATAAGGTAAGTCCCAATAGGTCATATAACCTATCATACATCAAAATAGGTCTAATTAGGTCATAATAGGTTTAATTTGGTATAATTAGATCCTAATAGGTCTAATTGGGTCTAATTAGGTCCTAAGGGGTCTAATTGGGTCTAATTAGGTGTCAATAGGTCTTAAGGGGTCATATTACTCATAGTGGGTCTAATTAGGTCCTAATAGGTCTAATTGTGTCTAATTAGGTCCTAAGGGGTCTTATAATTAGGTCTAATTAGGTGCTAATAAGTCTAATTTGGTATAATTACGTGCTAATAGGTATAATTAGGTGCTAATAGGTCTTAAGGGTTCATATTACTCATAGTGGGTCTAATGAGGTCTTAAGGGGTCATATAACCTATCATAGGTCCTAATAGGTCTAATTACATCTAATTAGGTCTTATTAGGTCCTAATAGGTCTTATGGGTCTAATGGGTCTTAAGGGATCATATAACCTATCATAGGTCCTAATTGGTATAATTAGGTGCTAATATGTCTTAAGGGGTCATATTACTCATAGTGGGTCTAATGAGGTCTTAAGGGGTCATGTAACCTATCATAGGTCCTAATAGGTCTAATTATGTCTAATTAGGTCTAATTATGTCCTAATAGGTCTTATGGGTCTAATGGGGTCTTAAGGGATCACATAACCTATCATAGGTCCTAATAGGTATAATTACATGCTAATAGGTCTTAAGGGGTCATATTACTCATAGTGTGTCTAATGAGGTTTGAAGGGGTCATATAACCTATCATAGGTCTAATTAGGTCTAATTAGGTCCTAATAGGTCTTATGGGTCTAATGGGGTCTTGAGAGGTCATATAACCTATCATAGGTCCTAATAGGTATAACTAGGTATAACTAGGTCTAATAGGTCTAATTGGGTCTAATTAGGTCATAATGGGTCTAATTGGATCTAATTAGGTGCTAATTCATCTTAAGGGGTCATATTACTCATAGTGGGTTTAATGGGGTCTTAAGGGGTCATATAACTGTGTCCCACCCTATAACTGTGTCACAAAACTGTGTCCCACTTTTTGGCCAACTTTGACACTGAAATGAACATTCTGAAAAAAAACTTTGCTTTTGGACATCTATTGTCATAAAACCATTAAGAATTTGAAGATGATGTAAACTAGTGACTTTTAGCATTTTGTTTCTAGTTTATAAATATATTTTTTAAAAAAAAATTGGAATTTATTTGTATCCATTTTTCCTTCTCCTTCAAAAATTATTTTTGTAAAAAATCAGGATTTTTCAGGAGTGACACTCACTTTGATCAACATAACTTTTTTTATAAAATTGATAAGAAAATAATTATTTTGAATTTAGGTTTTTAACACAAATATCTAGGGAATCCATTTGGTTTCATTCAATTTGGTTGAATAGTTAATAGTTTATTGAGTTATGAAGTGACATTAATTATAATTTGGACATAGGTTCACTTGGATCGCTCTAACTCTATCTCTATTTATCAAAATTCATTTATTCTTTTTTTTATAGAAAGGTAACATAAATACCTATTTCCTAGATATTTTTCATAATTTTTTTTCCCTAATTTACTATTTTTCCAGAAGCGTCGAACAAAGAAGTCGCTAAATTGTCAGACAAGCTATGTTTAGTAAAACTTAAAAAGAAAAGTCTCAATAAACTATATATATATA
>MU225865.1:2275418-2290699 GCA_018584345.1 Thuja plicata | reverse complement strand
ATTATACCAAAGGGATTTTGATCCAAGAGGTTTTTATCTAGCCATTTTGAATTTACTCCTTCAAATGGGACCTCTCAAGGCTTAAATCATCATATTTTCTTAAAAATGTGCAATTTCAGCAAAAATCGGGATGTTCAAATAAGTGGGACACACTATTGTGGGACCACCCTAATATAATTAGGTCTATATAGGTCCTAATATTCCCAATTAGGTCTAATTAGGTCCTAATAGGTCTAATTGGGTCTAATTAAGTCCTAATATGTCTAATTGGGTCTAATTAGGTGCTAATAGGTCTTAAGGGGTCATATTACTCATAATGGGTCTAATGGGGTCTTAAGGGGTCATATAACCTAGATCATAGGTCCTAATAGGTCTAATTGGGTTTAATTAGGTGCTAATATGTATAATTGGGTATAATTAGGTTCTAATAGGTCTAACTAGGTATAATTAGGTGCTAATTGGTCTTAAGGGGTCATATTACTCATAGTGGGTCTAATGAGGTCTTAAGGGATCATATAACCTATCATAGGTCCTAATAGGTATAATTACATCTAATTATGTCTAATTAGGTCCTAATAGGTCTAATTACGTCTAATTAGGTCCTAATAGGTCTTATGGGTCTAATTAGGTCCTAATAGGTCTAATTGGGTCTAATTAGGTCCTAATACATGTTCATAAATAGGCCCCTAATTAGGTACTCTTACTATTCAATATTAGTTCCTATTAATCATATTAGGTCATATTACTCACATGTATTAGGTACATTAATTAGTATAATTAGGTCTTCTTATGTCTTATTATGGGTTAATTAGTCTAATTAAGCCTTAGGTCCTAATTTAGGTCCTAAATTGTCAAATATTACTCATATTAGGTCCTAATAGGTTGAACATTACATCTTAAGAGGTATAATTAGGTATATAATTATGTCTTCTTAGTCTTATTAGGTCTATTTAGTCTTATCTAGGTCTTATTAGGTCTAATTAGTCCTATTAAGTCTAATTAGGTCTAATTAAGTATTTCAATATCAAGCTTACATGTTTCAAATTAAGACAAGTCCTAACCAGAGAGAGAGAGAGACCTAGTTTCCTACAATAATATCTTTCCCATGCTTCTTCACATAGTCTTTATTTAGTCTCTTCTGAATAATGTCTTGTACTCTTATTTAGCCTTCTCTTTCTATTTCCCATCACTTTCCAAAATTGTTCTACTAAAATTTGATAAAATACAATTTCAAGTCTTCCTTCTCCAGTATGCGAATTTTTTTTAGAAAGTACATAAAGGATTAGTTGATCCTCTTTCTTGTCAATTTCACAATCTTTTAATTTCAACTTCAAAAATCTAAATTTAGTGAAGAAGTCCTCTAAAGTTTAAAAATGTGAAGGACTAAGACCTAAGAGTTTATTTTCCAACTCATGACTTCTAACTTCATCAATTGTCCCAAATAGTTTTTTTAGAGCTTCCCAAAATTCGTTGGGTGTTTTCAAGTTCTCAAAATGAAATACTAATTTGGGAGATAGATTTAAACATAAGAAATTAAATACTTGATCATGCTTATTGAAAAAAAATTCTTTGTCCTTAGTTTCATTAGGTTCTTTTTTTGTTCCCGTTGTTATCTAAATAAGCCTTTATTCTCAAGTACAAGAATTACTTTCAACTTCCAATTATGATAATTGAAAGGTGTTAGAGTTTGTATAGTCAGATTAGAATCCATGCTACTAGACTTAGATTGCTTCTTTGTAGAATGTGAAAATGAAGAGCTTTAGAAATGAAAAAAATGTGAAGTGAAGGAATAACACAACATAAAAAAGTACTTCTTAAGGAAGTGTGAAAAAACATAGTACACAAAACACCACCCTGATTATTATTTTTCTCCCTTGTTTTTGGCACTTTATAGGAGTGCTTTGTAACCAAACCCAAAATAAAAAATTGAAAATGATACTTTGTAATGAGAGTGCATGAGTGTACCCTTTGGATTTTTAATGAAAAATATGCACTTTTGCAAGAATAGAACTAAATTGCAACTTGTTGAGCAAAATAATTTTGTCTTGTTACACAATTAATCCTCCACAAAAGAAATAGAACAAATTTAAGCCCCCTTGTGTTGGAAAGGACTAGGGGCTTAAATCCTATATGACTAGAAGCTAAAGTCCAAAAAAGTTGCCCCCCTCTTCAATGACATCACCCCCTAGTTTCTTATCTCATCAAAAAAAATATGCACATTTTAGAGATGAATAGTGATGCGCTTTGTGATCCTAAAATTGATGGTCATTGGCCTTCCCTTATACATTTGACTAATTGAATATCATCAACCTTCTTCAAACCTAGCATGTAGAGGAGGTATGTGAGTGTCAATACGATGAATACTAGGTGTTTGTGGAGCATCCAGAGGTATTCATGGAGTGCATGGAGTAGGTGGGTTTAGGCTACACCATAGGTGGTTGACTACGGGTTGTTGTGATGGGGTCAAGGTGCCCATGTGGAAGAGAGCCCACAGATGTGATGGGGTCATTGTACCCAAAATAGAGTGCCACAAGATGGAGCACAAAATAATATACACTTAAGAATATCCCTAATTTACTCTGATACCATATAAAATTATAGAATCAATAAGATATAGAAAACAAGCATAATAATACAAATGAGATAAAATTCAACCAAAACAATAAACTAGATAATCAATGTACATATAGGAAGAGTGATTGGGTTGAATCAGAAGTTGAACCCAACACTCAATGAGTGGTGGCGAGTTTCCTCCCACTAAACTATCATGAAGTGTCGAAATTGAATTGATACCTCTCAAATCAACTCCTAAATAATGACAACTTGTATGAACAAGTGTCAAATATGCATGGACAAATAAGTTGGCTTAATTAAGCCTAAGTGTAGATAAATAAAATAAATACACCAACAAAAATAAAAATTGAAAGATTTATAATTTTACAATGAGAATAATCAACCTCTGAATGATGAATAGGAAAGGAATGTGAATCCTCATCATCCCTATAACCATTTGAAGTACATGAAAAGGGCTAATCAAAATTAGGAGGATCAACATCTTTTGAACAAATATCATCATGATTTAATGTCTCTAATATGATGGTGGATGCAGAAGTGATATGGAAAGAACTAGAATAGATCTCAAGTCAAAATGAGCACTCCTCTAGCCTTTGACATCATTTAGATACCCAAAAAAATTTCAATCTACTTTCTTTATGGATCCATATTCTTTCATTTCTTGGATAGAATGTGAGCCCATGCAAGAGAACCAAACACTCTGAAATGACTTACCACTAGTTTCCAACCTATCTAATCTTGCAAGGTACTTACCTCCTCAACACCTTTCCGAGGAAGATAATTTTGGATGTAACATGCACAATTTATGGTCTCTTCCTAGTACGGTGGCTCCAAATATTTGGAGTGAATCATACAATTATTCATCTTCTTCAAGGACCTATTCTTATGTTTTGCAATAATTTTTTTTTTTATCTAACTATATGGAACTATGTGATTCATGTTGGTACCTTCTAAAGCACAAAATTGTTCAAACTAATTGTTAACATATTCACTCTCATTATGATGAAGAATCTTGATGAACTTCTCATATTGTTTCACTACATAGTCTTTGAAGTCTTAAAAATTCTCAAAGAACTCAGATTTTTGTTTGAGATGTAAACCCATACATGTATATCTAGAAAATTCATCAATGAATTGCAAGATATATCTAGCTTTTCTGAAAGATGCTTGTGGAAATGGTCCCACAAAGTCACTATGTACCAACTCCAATAGTTGTGTAGCTCTCCATGCTTTACCTTTATCATATATTTATCCTTTGTTTGTTTACCATGAATGAATCCTTAGAAAACTCCATAAAACAATTGAATATAGGGAAACCCTAAGGCCATGTCTAGTTGAAAAAGTTGTTGCAAGTAATGGTAGTTCAAATGATCAAATAATTGATGAAACAAATAAACTCATCTCATTTGCATGAGTGAGTAAGACTATTGAAGGATCTCATCAAGAATAAAGTGATAAAACTGATACAATCTATATTGGTGATCTTCTTTCCCCCCAGTAACTATAAACTCATTATTCACTTTAGTAATTGCCAATGTATTTGATGTGAACTCAACTTTCTTGCCAAAACTAGTGTGAATGATTTGATAAATAGATAGGAGATTAGTTGATAAAGATAGAACACAAAGGACATCAACAAATTTTTATTCACCCACATCGACAAGTCATCTATGGTGCACTTTGATAGGAGTGTCTAAAATCATTAGTATGGTAGGAATAGAACATGGCTCTAAAGATGTAAAATCATCTTCCAATTGGAGGACACTAAAAATTTGGAGAAATAGTAATGAATAGTAGTGTATGATATATTAATCTAAAATCCACCCCATATTATATTAGTCCTAAAAATTTACCCCCAAAATAATTCTGAATTTCACCTTCCCTGGGAGCTTCGTGAGTGTATTGAGAATTTGAGAATCAGTTGGGGAGTACTTGAGATGAATGTGGTGTTGCACACCTACTCATGAATATAAAAAATTTAAATCTCTATGTGCTTTGTGCACTCATGAAAGACTTGATTCTTAACAAGCTTCAACACCACAATTGATTGTTGTAAAAGGCAAAGTTGGTTGCTAGTCTTAAAAAATATCCATATTAGCTAGAATGCAAGGTAGCTAAATCACCTTAAGCACAATTCTTCATGTGGCATGATATTACCTTGGTGGATGATAGAGAAAAAATATTTTTCTTCTTACTTATATGTGAAATGGGACTAGATCTAAGATGAAAAATATAACCTAATGTTGATTTCCTAATCATCTATAGATCCAACATAGTCCAAGTCAGCATATTTATGTAGGAAGAACTAATTGTTCATCTTATATTCTAGACAGTAATCACGAGTACCTTGGACATATCACAAAACATGCTTAGCTACAATCCAATAAAATTTCTTCATCTCTTGCATGAACCTAGATAAATAGATAACAACAAAGCACAAATTTGGTCTAGTATTTGTCAAGTAAATAAGACTCTCAACAAGCTACCTATAGAGAGACACATTAACATGAGCTAAATACTGGAAATGAGATAGTTACAAACCTTTCTCCATTGGAGTGGGTAGAGGTTTAGAATTAGACATAAAAAATATTTCTAGGAGTTTCTTGGCATATTTCATCTAGGAGATAAAAATATGATGCTCGTTCAACCAAATCTCATTTGAAGCCAATACAATTTCATTCAAAGTTGCTCATTTTTTCATTTCGAAGGATTTCTTTGTATCATGCTTGACAGTATCAATAAAATTGTCTAAGCTCTCCATGATTACAAGATACTCCACGTACATTACAAGAATGACAATATCTATCCCAACCTTCTCAATATTCAGATTAGGAACAAATTGGCTACGAATGAAACCATGCTACAAAAGATGAGCATCTATTTTGATGCATCATGCCAGAGGGGCTTGTTTAATCCCATATAGTGACTTAATTAGTTGACATACCTTGTGAGGATTATGTTCATTTTGATTAAGCCTTCGGGTTAGACCATGAAAACTTCTTCTTCAAGATCACCATCTAAGAAAGAACTTTTTAAATCCATGTGATGAAGCCTCCATCCTTTCTTCATAGCTAATGCCCGCACAACTAAAAGGGTTTTGAGCTTTACAATGGATGAAAAGGTCTCATCATTTTCAATGTCTTCTTGTTACATACATATCTCTTTGCAACAAGATGTGCTTTGTATTTTTTCATGGACCATTTTCCTTGTATTTTTTTAGTGCATTTGTAGCCTATGGGTTTCTTTCCTGTAGAGAGATTGAAAAGCTCCCATGTTTGATTCTTCATTAGAGATTCATTAGAAATCAAAGTAGAAATTTATTACTTGAAAAACTTGCTACAAATTCCCATACTACAATATAAAAATCTAAACACTAGTAAATATAGGTTTTATACATGAACTAACAACATGTATTAGCTTCTTCAACCCACACTAATATTCTACAAAAACCCACAAGAAAAGAGAGCATTGTTCTAATTATTTTAATGCACCTAGAAAGCCCTAAAAACACAAAAAAAAAACCAACCTGATACAAAATAATATTAAAATCCACATGATGGTATGCAAAAAAATCACATATACAAATATAGAAAATACAGTAGGAAAAGTTCCAATAAAAAGATGCAATTCCACTCTTCGAACTTAAAAACACTACGAAAAATACACTATGAATACACAAATCTACAATCCCTCCAAGATGCAACTTATTCAACACAATGAAAACTAATGGATGAAATTTCTCATAGTAATCCAAGGTGTCCCATCCCCAAATCACCTAGAAACCATGAACATTTCACCCACAAGCCTCCAACTCCAATAGTGGCTAAAGGTTTCTGAAAGTAAAATGCTCTACAAGATAAAAGATAAACTTGTAATAATCTCTCAGATATTTTTTTTGTTAAATATAAAAATATCCCAACATTAACATCTAAGGTTTCCACTCCTTGCATATAGAAACACCTCTAAATGGTGACTCAAAATACTCTCTCATAACTATCATTTCCAAAAAAACTCCATCAATTATAATAAACAAGTAGTCATTGAATTCCCCCTCAACAATTTAATAAAACCTCCAAATAGATCCACACACCATAAAGTAAATTAAATATTCAATCACATTCAGTTTAATATTATTTGTTTAGAATATGAAAAGTGTACTAGACCAAGAAACAAACAATTAATATTCCGACTCCTTGCATCTAGAAGCATCTTCGACCCAAAAATAACTTTTGATAACTATCATTTCCAATCAACTCTATCAACTAAAATAGATAATTAATCATTATGTTTCTCCTCCAAATTTTTTATAAAAACTCCAAAAAGACCCCACATAGAAAGAGAAAGTTAAGTATTCATTCATCATTTAATTTAATATTTTTTAGACCAAAATATTGAAAGTGTACAAAAAAATAATAAAAAAAATAAATTAATCACTATTTTCTCAAATTTATCATGTGGTTTGACTTACTATTTCTAAAGGAATTGATTATATTTAGTAAATTTTATTTCTAGAAAAGGGGACATGACAACCTCATTTCCTCACCTTAAAATATTTATTTATTCTATTATAAATATAATGAGATCATTTTTGTGGATTAGAAAGGATATTCAGAAAGAAAAATAGCATTATTAACTTAGTAGAAGGTTTGCAAACCTGAGCAATGTGGTAGTTTTTTTATTAGAGACCCGACTATTTAAAATTTGGTTTTGGGGCCTAAACTAGCTTAGAAAACCTATTCATCTTTTAGTTCGAAATTATGCAAAAAATCATGTAAAATAAATATAATTTGGACTTATTTGATAGGTCTTATCTCTTCACTGTATATAATCCCTCTCTAGGATCTTCCATGTGGAATATTATTACCAAATGCATGGACATTATTACTTCAAGATTTGACACAAGTTATTCATGATGATAAGAAAGATAAATTATAGGTTCAAATGGTTATAAGGTATTCTAGAGCATAAATGAATTTTCTAATTCATAAGATCATTTTGAATAAAAAAAGGGGGTTTAGAAGCTGAAAACTACTTTGAAATCTAGTGGGTCAGCAACTTGTCATTTTTATATTGGAATGGTTTTTTTCTTATGCCCTTCCTTGATGCTCAAAAGTTAATCTTGAACAATATCCTAGAGTGAATGATTTCCATGTGAAAGAGAAATCTTTGACTCTACAAAAGAGAAAGATTTCATTTGGTTGTGGTCAAAATTAGGTGGAAATTTAGTTAAAGAAGGGCACAAATAAGCATTTTGGCTTCAAAATCTATGTCAGGACAAATCATATCTTCCTAAGGCTAGTCCTTTTTTTGGTTAGCTATGCAAAACAAGATTTTAACTAGGGAGAGGTTGGATAGTTGAGCATTGTGAATATTTAAAATTCACTTTATGAAGGGTAACTAGGGAGTCCTTAGACCATATTTTCCTTCATTGAAAATTCTCTTCTAAATGTTGGAATTACCTTTGGCATTGTCTCTAATGGAAGATTATCACCTAATACTCTCAATTATTTTCATGTTAGCTTATTCTTTTCCAAAATTCTTTCTCTCCTCCACTTTTCATTTGGCAAATTTGGAAATATAAAAAATTCAAAATCTTTGGAGACCTTGAGCGCTCTTAGGATAGAGTTATTTTGTGAATGGAGTTAGTGATAAATGAAATAGTGATGTCTTCAATCATGTTTGATCATCAAAAAGTTAAATGAATTTCTTCTATTAATACAATATAGTGGCTTGGTTTCTTTTATTGATTATAAATATATTATTACTATAATAGTAAGTTGTAAAGTCGTATGCATTAGAAAGATTTTTTTTTTAAAAAAGTGTATTCTAAAAGAATACTTAATCATTATATGTAGTTATAATAATAACACCATGAAATTAAATACTAGCAAGTTGTAAAATTGTATACATTAGAAGGATTTTTTTTAAAAAATTGTATTCTAAAAGAATACTTAATCATTATTTGTTGTTATAATAGTAACACCATGACCGTCGAGGAGCGCGATGTAGAAGAGATGGTAGAGGAAAAATAAGGAAGGTCATTTTTTTTCAGAAGTCAGCACATTTTCATGGGGGTGATAAGGATTGTTCTTCTCCATGGCCGATGCATGGAAAGGAGGAGAAATCAGTGGATATTTTATTGCCCAAAGATATGGAAGAGGACTCGGCTTTGTGGGAAAAAATGGTTTTCATAGCACGCTTCATTGGAGAAAGGGTCTTGAGAGAGAAAACTAGAAAATGGGTGGAAAATAATTGGAACAAAAAAGTCATCATTAAATTTATTCCCAAGAATTTTTTTATTGTTATCTTTCAGGATGAAGAGGATAGGAATTCGATACTAATAGGACAGAACTGGTTTTGTGGCCTCTCTCCCCTTTATATTCAGTCTTGGCAACCTAATTTCAATTCGCTACCTTTGGGGATTTATCAGAACCCAATCTAGATTAGATGGTATAATCTCCCACTTGAATTCTTGGGAGATTCCACTTTGGAGCATATAGGTCATTCTTTGGGAATGCTATTGGAGGTGGATGAATCCATTGTCAACAATGACTCATATTTGTATGCAAGAATTAAATTAGCGGTCGTACAAAAAATGTCGGATTACATAAATTTGAAATTGGGAGATTCGTCATGGAAACAACAGATTAAAGTGGAGGATCTACCGCTGGAATGCATGAAATGCGGGTTCAAGAATCATTCAGCAATGGATTGTAGGGTTTTTGTTAAACCTGCAAAAGTATGGAGGAAAAAAGATAGCCTAACGGTTTCTAAAACTGATTTTAGGCCGGAGGAGAAATCTATAGAGAAATTGTCATCGATTCCTTTGAGGATGGACAAGGAAGAAGGGGAATGTTCGTCAACCCGCTCTGATCATCCACAAGTTAAGGATTGTTCCAAGGAGATTATCCCGCTCTCTCACTGTAGGTCAGATTCAGAAGTGGATTATGATAGGGATTATTCAAAGGATCCCCTGGCTGATGAGTTGGAGAATATTGAGCCCAGATGCATTAGCTAGTTGGAAAATCTCCTTCTGGGTAAAACTAAAGGAGGCAGAGCAAGAAGATCGAATAAGCGTTTGAGGGAAGAAAGAGCTAAAGAGATTGGGCATCATCAGCGTTTTGGAATTCATGAAGAAATCCAAGGGAGGAGGAATCTCCCTCGGTGGAAAATGAAGATTTCTTCATGGAACGTCAGGGGTCTAGCTACTCCTTACAAAAAGCGCTTATTTATGCAAGCGCTTTAGAGAGTGGAAAGTGAACTAGTCTTAATACAGGAAACTAAACTTAATATTGACAAAGCCCTTAGTCTCGTGTCTAAAATTAATATTGACAGAGCCCTTAGTCTCGTGTTCTCATGTAAACATTGGGAAGAATTTTTTTCATGAAGCTAAAGGTGCTTCGGGAGGAATTGGTTTCTTATGGAAACCAGCATTCATCAAGTTGTCTCTGTTGGAGAAACATGAAAATTGGTTGTTTGGATTGGTGGAGTCAATAAAAGAAAATGTCTCTTTTCCCATTTTTAACATATACGGTCCTACCAAAACTAAAGATAAATTACTATTATGGAAAGAGCTTTCTATCAAAATAGCGAGTGTGGGGTCGAACAAGATCATTTTAGCAGGGGATTTCAATGCCATTTTGGAACTTGAGGAAAAATATGGAGGCAACAATAAAAGAACAAGGGTAATGGATGATTTCAGAGATTTTGTTCAAAACAATAATTTGATAGATTTGGTGACTTCTAATGGGATTTTCACATGGTCTAATAGAAGATCCAATTTTACTAGAATTTCTAAGAGATTGGACAGGTTTCTGGTGGATTCTTTCTGGTTTGAAATGGATTTCAAAGTGGAATCAAATATCATTCCTATGTCTTTATCAGACCACTATCCCATCCAACTCAACATTGTATCTTCCTTCTTGAAAGACAAGGGAAGTTTCAGGTTTCAAAACATGTGGTGGAGAGATGACAATTTCTTGACGAATCTAGCATATTGGTAGAAAAGTAGTGATCATTTCAAAGGCACCCCGAGTTTTGTCATGGTAAATAGATTGAAGGAGATCAAAAGTAAAATCAAGGTATGGAACAGAGACACATTTAAAAATATTTTTACAGAAAAACTTAGAGTTGAAAAAGAACTGGAACTTTTGAATACAACAGTTATAGCCTCGGGGATGACCAACATGGAATTTGAAATAGAAAAAATTCTCAAAGAAGAGTTAATAGAACTCCTTTATAGGGAATAAATATATTGGAAGGACAATTCAAGAGAAAATTGGATCAAAGAAGGAGATTGTAATTCAAAATATTTCCATGCTTCGGTGAAATCTAAAAGGGCTCAGAATAGCATCAATGGTATTCAAGATGGGCAGGGTTTGTGGCAGGACAACAAGGATTCTATTGAGGAGATTGCTACATCACACTTTCAAAACATTTTGGGATCCTCAACTGATTCATTATCTCCTTCAGCCTCAATGTTCTTAGATATCTCCTTCAGCCCTTTATGCTTAAAGAAATAAAAAAGGCTATTTTTGATAATTCAGCGTTCAAAGCTGCAGGACCAGACGACTTCCTTGTAGAATTTTTTCAAAAATTTTGGTCTTTTATGGGGGAAGACATTCTCAAAATTATGGAATCCTTCCGGATCAAAGGACAGTTTGTAAGAGAATTGAACAATACGGTAATAGCTTTAATTCCAAAAAAATAAGATCCAGCATCCATGGACGATTTTAGGCCGATTACACTTTGCAATTCTTTATAAAAAAATTTGGCTAAGGCACTAGTCAACAGGCTCAAACCAATCCTTAGCAGAATCATTTCGCCAGAACAGCATGGATTTGTTCTGGGTCGAGAAATTTCAGACAGCATCATTTTGGCAGGGGAAACTATCCACAGTATGTAATGCAGCAAAAAGTCAGGTATGATCATCAAATTGGATGTCAGTAAAGCCTATGACAGAGTTCATTGGCCTTTTCTTATCGAACTCCTATCTCAGTTTGGCTTTTGCTCTGAATGGATCAAATGCATTTAATTGTGTATATCTTTAATACATTTCTCTATTTTCGTTAATGGATCTATAACTGCTTTTTTCGAAGCCACTAACGGGATAAGGCAAGGTGATCCCATGTCTCCCTTTCTATTTGTTTTGATGCCAGAAGCTATGGGCCACCTTAACATAATAATAGGATAGGCAATTGGTGCGGATTCTCTATCTCAAAATACATAGAGCCAATCACACACTCCCAGTTTGCAGACAATGCAATTTTGTTTGGCGAGGCTTCAATTAAGGAAGCCAAGTGTATAAAGAAGGTTCTGTCAGAATATGAAAAAGAATCGGACCAAGTTATGAATGTCTCCAAGTCTAGGATTTTCTTCCTTCATTCCAATAAAAAGCTAAGAGTTGCCATTATCAAAATTTTGAGGTACGAAGAAGGTGCTTTTCCCATTCAATATTTGGGAGTACCTCTATTTGCAGAGCGTTTGATCAACAATCTCTGGGATGTGATCATTGACAAAATCTGATCCAAAGTCTCCTCGTGGAAGAATCGATGGCTATCCCAAGTAGGAAGGATCATTATGATTACATCAGTTCTTTCTACCATTCCCATTTACCATTTTTCAGTCTACAAAATTTCAAAGAGATATGCATCTGTGATTGATGGATTATACAAAAAAAATTTATGGGAAGGAGATAAAATGGATAAGAGGAATCATCTTATCAATTGGGACACAGCTTGTTTGCCCAAAGAGGAAGGAGGAGCTAGCTTGCGAAGCACGGATTTTCAAAATACAGCATTGGGAGCCAAGCTGGCTTGGAAAATGTATTATACTCCGAAAAAACCCTGGTGTAAAATTATGAATGCAAAGTATCTTGATGCACGGGATCCAGATAGGATTTTGACCGTTGCAAATTTACCTTCTAGCTCAGCTTTCTGGAAGCTTATTTGGGATAGTAGACACATCATCACCGATCATCTTACATGGCAGATAGGAAATGGGAACAGAGCTCTATTTTGGAGAGACTCTTGGTTAGGAGATAATCCGTTGGATAGTTTTTTCTCGGAGGGTGATTGGGTGAACAGAATAGAATCCACTATTGGCAGGAAGGTCGTTGACTACATGGTATTTAATTCCACTTCTCTAAAAGCCAGTTGGAGGAGTGTGGGTGAACAGGGATCGGCCAATAAAATTCGATTGCAGGCGTTGTTATCAAACAAAATAGTCTCACGGTCTAACGAGGAGGATTATTTAATATGGAGTGCATCTAAATCAGGAACATATAAAGTAAATTTGGGGTACGAGCTTCTTAGACGTAGATAGAAGAATATTTATTGGCCAACAAAAATGTGTTGGGGAAAGTGGCCTATGCCTAAGGCTGGTGCTTTCTTATGGGTGGCTTTACATGGTAGGATATTATTCAGGGATAGATTGAAATCTATTGGCTTTTCAGGACCAAACTGGTGCATCATGTGCAGAAAAGAGGAAGAAACAATAGATCATCTTCTTTTATGGTGTCCGATCATGAAAGAGTGCTGGGACTGGCTTCTGAACAAACTGCAGTGGCAAGGAGTCAGAAATGGGACACTAAGAGATTTTCTTTTTTCATGGCCCCAAGATAAAATACATTGAAAATGGGGAATCTTATGGATTGTTTGTCCTTCCATGATTATCTGGCATATTTGGAAAGAGAGGAATCAGAGGATATTCAAAGATAAAGCTTTGGATATAGAGAACATCATAATGAAGATCCAAACGGCAATAGAGGAAGTGGTGAATAATAGAATTATGGGATTAAATTACATATTTTTGGCAAAATGGGATTCAGACATGGAGAGGAAACAAAATTTCAGGCATAGAATTGATCATAGATTGAAAAGCTCTAAAGTTGACAGGAAAGTTATTAGCTGGCAAGCTCCTCCAAAAGGATGGGTTAAACTCAATTTTGATGGAGCCAGTAAAGGTAATCCAAGAGTAAGTGGAATTGGAGCGGTCATTAGGAATGATAAAGGAGTAATGTTGAAAGGGATAGCAAGGAAATTGGGCTTCACTACCAATAATGTGGCGTAAATTTCAGCATTGGAGGTAGGATTGGACTGGTGTTTGTCTAGCACTCATGACAAAATTATAATTGAAGGGGATTCACAAATTATCATAAACAGGATTTCCATCTTAATGTTCCAGAACTGGAGGTTGGCAAGTTGTCTACCCAAATTAAAAGCTCACCTTCGGAGGCTGGTGGATTATAGGGTAACACTTGTGTATAGAGAAGGGAATCAAGTGGCAGATAGTTTGGCCAACATAGGTATTGGAAGAGATTTAGACTTGGACTTTGATAAGACAGAAACATCTCCGGAGGAACTGAAAATTCTTATTCAAAGGGACATCGAATCTATCAATAGGGCAGGGATAGGATAGACAATCCTGTCAGCGTGGGCAGTAAGGATGGGTTCCTCATGCTGTCACGTGTGACTTTTGTAGAGTCCTTGAAGCTCTGCAATGGCGGTCTTTTTAGATAAGTTTAAAGATATTGCAGCTTTTTTGGCACGGACGGTCTCCCAAAGTCTATCTAAAATCCCTCAATCGGGTAGTTTTCTTCAAGGTTTTGGTTACAGTGCTTAGCAGTATTCAGAGATTAGGGAGGTAATGGCTCAGATGATGGGAATCAGATGTAGGTACCTGCAGGAAGCTGAGTTGAGGGAAACACCAGGAGAGCAGATACATCGTATATTTAGCAAAGCCAATGACAGGGAGAAGGCAACCATGATCACGCTTCTGGGGGCAGATTACTGGTCTGGTATTCATGTTCATGATGGTAAAATTATTCACGATCTTTTCCTTCCCATTATTCAAGTTATAGGTCATCCGGTACCAGTCAATGGAATGGTTAGAAGAATGCTTGTGGATGATCTATACTTACTGGTGATAGCGGCCTTGGATGTGATGGATGCCAATCTCTCGAGTGGTCTGCTAAAGGCATTGTTTGCACCGGAGGATAAGGAAAAGAAAAAGCTTATGAAAAAATCTTGGCTGATATTTAAGAATTGCATTGCTCAAGTCAATGACATGGAAAAGTTTTTGTCATTCTGTCAAGTTAATGACAAGCTTTTTCAGGAGGATGTTGTAGCTAGGCTGGCCTCAATAGGTGGGGGTATTGGATATCTTTACCATTGAGGATGTATAGTTAGATTAGTATTGGAGGATCACCTCCATAACATTTGTAACCGTTTTATGTTTATCAATATAAAGGGTACTGCCCCCTAGACAGAGCTTGCTTTAAAAAAAAGAAAAACACCATGACCCTTATGTTTCATACTATATAGAAATATAGCAATTACACTTTTTTCCTAATATATCTTCCCCAAAACTCTTTCAAAAATGATTCTGTAGCTTTGAGACACCAGATCTGATGCACCCATTGATCATAAAGGAAGACAACGAAGATGCTTGATATATAAAACAAACAGCTTCTATTGATTTTATTATATTCATATTTCCTGCATATATTTTCATTAGGATGTGCATGTTTTTCCTCCTCCTACAACAGGTGCATATAAAACAAGTGCCACATAGTGGCCTACACTTGCCGTAATTAGTTATAATTTTATATGTAAATTTAATTTTAATTTTATTATAAATATTATATATATTTTAATTAATAGTTATTTAATAAAAGTAAAATTATTATAGATTAAAAATTAAATAAG
>MU225865.1:2254497-2266189 GCA_018584345.1 Thuja plicata | reverse complement strand
CTCCCTCCATTCTCTATCGCGCCTCCCCACCACCCCTCCTCTCCACCACCACTCCTCCGCTCAGCATATCCCTCTGCACTGCTCCTTCCGCCCAGCCCTGCTTCCACCACCTGAGCTCTGCCTCCACGCAGGACCACTTCCTTGCACTCCTCCCTCTTCACCACCAGACCACCGCTCAGCCTCCGCATGCGCCGCGCAACCACCACCTCTGCTAAGCCTACCTATCCTAAATTTGACACCCATCAGACCATCAAAACCAAGCTATTGGCTTTTTCCTACGACGACCATAAAAGTGTCAAATTTATTCGTGCATATTGATGAAATTATCTTGGGTTTAAATTTTCTACCTTCACCATTGAGCATTTTGATTTTGAAGTTCACCTTCAAAGGCTCATATCTTACTCATTTCAAGTCCTTTTCTCGAGCAATTTTTTATTTATTTTGGGTAGAATTTCCTGAAGATTATTGTGGTGGAGTTAGTTTCTGGTTTTGGTTTCTAGATTTATCATGAATTTTACTTTTTGATCACTGCACTTGTCTAATCCTCTATTTTGTAGCTTCCAGGGCTTCGTACGGGATCATATGGTAATATTTTTTAGAGTATTTTTTTTTAAAGTGCGTTATTTTTTATCTAGTTTCTAAATCTGCAATCAGTTTTTTGATTTTCTTGAATTTCTAATGCTGAAAAGTTCTTGGTTTTATTATTCTTGGGATTATCTTGTTGATTACAGCCTAACAGTGGTTTGCAGGATGTTACAAAACAAGACTAAAACATAAACTACTGATGATTTGTCTTACAAGTTGCCTTGATCAATAGAACGCTAAACATTTTTCTTGCATATTGTTTTTGTTTTATTAAAATAGGAACCCACATGCAAGACATCTTAAAATGAATTTCTGTCTATTGTTTTAGGAATTTTAGTAATGTCAGGAAATTATTCTCTCGCCCTTCTGGGATGAAAATAAATCTAGAAACACTATTGTCATTCACCATTTGAGATCTGCAACCTTAGAGGGTTCGTCCAAGTGAGAAAAAGTACTCACCCTTGGAAAATGACACAAGTGAGAACAAGCTAATGCCAAGCTTCTTTGACTCACTATAATAAAATGCTTCCTCGAGACCAAAGGCTTGAAAGATAAGTGGCATTTGAGCTTATACTCATCTCTCACCTAACATAAAGTAGGGCCTTCGGGGACACAGAGGATACACTTAAATGAAGATCATTACTAAAACCCTTTTCAGTTACTATGGCCATAATCCTTTTCTACTTATTGATACATGCATTGTGAGACGTGCATGCCTAAGAAACCTCTCATGTACCCCTCTTGTTGTGAAAATAAATTTATCAGGATCCTCGGATCTTGAGAAATTTGAAGCTAGGTAGGTTTGAGAAGTGTGTGTCATGGAGGAGAGCTAGTGCTACAAAGCTTCTAACTGTTCAACTTGAATGGGTATTTTATTGTAAGAGTATTCAAATAAGTATTGTCTATTTCTGGCCACCTAGGAATAGGGTTTGATTATTGTTCTTGGTTCTACAATATCTTGATGATGTATCTTGCGTGAGTGAAACATCAAAACAAACACTAAAACAATCAAAATGATTAACAAACTCAAAATCTGTACTCTTAGGTGTTAAACTATCAAACTCTTGTCCAATTTTCTGCATTTAGTGTCAAAACTCTGAAAATCAGTCAAATTTCTATCCAATTTGGTATTCTGTCATGAAGGTTCTATCTGAATTTTCACAAATCTATGTTCTCACAAACAACACTACTAAATTGTCGTTGACTGCAATCTGTTGACAGTCTGACTCACTTTTTGTTTCAAAATCTGACTTTTCTGTGCTAGTCCAAGTGACTTGTTACTTTAATCATCTTTTTCTGTGTTGTCCTTATCCTGATTTGTGAGAGCAGGTTCGTTAACCTTGACTCAAGATTAGAGTCTTTGCTTCTCCTTTTCAGTTGGACATTATCTCTTTGTCTTCTTAGGTCTTGGACTTAGTCACTACTTTAGACATCACCTCAGCGCTAGTTAGACAAATCAAATAGTTAATGTCGATATAGACTATAAGTTCTTTTAGAACACTTTACATGGAAGGACAGTGTCCTCTGCTTATAGAAAACTGTCTCTTTGAGGAACAACTAAACACTACACACGAGTCATTTTTTATCAGTAACAAACTACTAAAATCAACCATGTCTGGATAAAAGAATTGTGATGTTTGAATACCACCAGAGTTTGAAGATCCTCAAAAATTTGAGGAGGAAGTTAAAAAATGCTTACAAGATCAAGCCTTCCTAAAAGTCATGAAGGTTATCATGAACAGATACAAAGAGCAATACTTTCTAAAATTGGTTGAAGAAGGAGCTCAACTTCCCTCTCATTATAAAGTGGAAGATATCATTGCTAAAGAGGAGGAAACTCCTATCACACTATTAACCAAAAATATTCAAGCCTTGCAAGTGATGAAATAGGAAAAGGAGAAACCACTGACAAAATTCTCTATGGATACCATTTGTTCATTTCCTTTCGATAAAAACCTGTACTTACCTCCATTTCCATGTGGAGTAGAAATCCCAAAATTTGACAAGTATAATAGTTATTATGAACCATAGGACCACATTTGTGAATTTTGTGCCCTACGTACAAATTTTATGCATGAGCAGACGTATCTCATGTGTCTTTTTCCCCGAAGCTTAGGTGGTCAAGCTATGGATTGGTTTTCAAAGTTACCCACTGGGATCAAAACTTTTGACAAACTGATGAATCTTTTTTTACAACAATATTCATATAACATACAACATCCCATGTCTATGATTGAACTATGTAGCATTCAACAACATACAAGAGAAGCATTCTTGACTTTTCTTCAGCGATGAAGAAGAATATTTTCTAGATATCCATGACTCATTCCTGAGTTCGAAAAGATGGATATATTTACAAATGCATTACTCGACAGGTATAATTACCCACTTCAGATGCAAGATCTTTCTACTTTTGATCAACTTGTGAAGAGTGCACTAAAGATTGAAATTGTGCTTGTCAAGAAAGGTGAAGTTTCCCTTTCAAAATAAACAAAATTTAATTCTAGTTCCAAAGATAAAACTAAATACTAGAATAAGAAAAAGCATGTAGTAAATAATGTGGTAGTCAATAATGTTTCTCCCCAACCCAAACCAATAGTATTCAACTTGATAGGTGGCTCAAAATCCCTAAAAGCTGCTGAAAAATACCATACAATCACCCTCCAAAGGAATCAGTAACCTCATGAAGGAGAAACCATGGGTTAAACAAAAGAGAGATTTCGATCCCTTGGTTGAATCTTACGAATCGACCCTCAAGACTCTACTGGCTAACAAACTGACCATGTTGCCAGATAACTCCAAGCCATATGAACCAGAGGTAAAACCAAAATGATGGAGAGAAAGATTACTGTGAATATCACAGAAATAAGGAGCATACCACAGAGAAATGCATGAGGTTAAAACATGAAATCTGGGACCTCATTGATAGTGAAACAATTGCAGTGTACAATCATGCAGAGAACACTGATCATAAGGAATTTAAGGATCCCTTGCATAAAAATGAGAAAGAAGAATCTTCTAAGAAGGGTGCTAGGATTAATCACATGTACAACACCTTGGATGATAAGGTCATCCACATGATTGAACCAGTCTCTCCTGATTACTGTAATGTTATCTTTGTCAAGAATGATAAGAAAGAGTCTAGAGTGGTGAAAGTTGTGACCCGAGTGCAAGCAAAGGTCACCTTGGGAAAAGGAGGGTCTTCAAACTCCTCCTCATCTCAAAATCAACTGACAACATCCAAATATTAGGTGCCCACAAAAAAATAACAAATTGTGAGTGCCTCTAAGGTATCGCAATCTAAACAACTAGTTTCATCCCATGCTACGGACTACAGCATCGTAGAGAAATTGCAAAGAAAAAACATGCAAGTTTTGATCTTTGAATTGCTTAAAATCTCTCTAGCTCACAAAGAGATCTTAGATAAAGCTTTGTCGAACTCCAATGTCCCTAAAGACTTAGATTTAGATCAGTTTCAATCTATGGTTGGTAATTTGACTTCACCACATTACCTGTCCTTTTTAGAGGAAGATGATAACTCCTTGATTCATCCACCTAATCTTCCATTGCATATTGGAGTCATGATTCATAAAAACCTGTCAAGCGAGTCTTGATAGATGGAGGTGCGGGGTTGAACATATGCACCTACAAAGTGATTGAGAAATTGGGATTTTTAGAATATGCCATTGATCCAAAGAAGAAAATTATCATAAAGGCATATGATAAAAAAGAGAGATCTTCCAAAGGTATCGTAACTCTTCCCATCAAAGTGGGTCCCGTGGAGAGGGATGTCACTTTCTGGGTATTAGATCTTCCGCTGGCTTACAAAATCTTGTTGGGAAGACCCTGGATACATGAAATGCAAGCTATCCCATCCACTACCATAAGTGTATCAAGTTTGCGTTCAATGGTGTTGAGGTCAACATTCCTGTAGACACTAGCTACGCATGTAATGCACTATGTCAGGCAGAAGATAGTCTCATACCCCATAACAGAGAGGCTTCAAATTCAGAGTCAACCAGTGACTTAATGAAAGAAATGGAAAAGAAGTTGAAGATAAAAGACACTAGTATGGGTGGATACATAATGGAGCATGTACTATCAATCACCTCTCTTCCCACATCACCTAGGTCTTATGGGAGACCTTCGTAAGAGATGAAAGCAACATCCTGAGAAATCTATAATGATAACTTTGTTAAAGACAACATACCATTAGAGGATGAAAAAGAAGAACAAGCCATTCTAGATTGGCTATATAAAGATTCTAAAAACAATGAGATAAAACAATGTGAAATATCCCCAGATCATATGGAGTGGGGTATGAGCTGGCTCAAAAAATGGGTTATTCAGGTAAAAGACCTATTGGATGTAATTAGAATGGACTTAAGGAATCAATCTCTGTTGAATTCAGATAGCCTAGGGACACAACTGGCCTAGGGTTCTTATCAAGGAAAGCACAAAGAGAAAAAAATTGCCTAGTTAAAGGAAAGAGGCATCTAGTTCATATAGATGAAGAAGAGAATAACACAACAAAGAAAAACACTGATACACCCACTTGCAAGTGGGATCATTCTGATGATTCTGATGTGTATCCTTCTCCTATTCCTCCCAATATCTTGGCTCTTATCTTCGAAGAAGAAACACCACAAGTCAACGCTCTTGAAGAGTGTGTTCTAGAGAAATCACCAATGACTTCTGATAAGTCAGAGAACACTGTTAGAGCAATCATTATTTATTTCTTATTAATTAAATCATGTTGATTTAATTAGTTAAGTTATTTTATTACTCTTTAGTGCTTAAGTTATCTCTTAGGTGCATTAATAATTAATTCTTTTATTAATTATTAATGTGCAACCTAGCTTTTTTCCTTTTAGGGTTTCATTCAACTTTTAAAGTTGAACTTTGTAATTATTGTTAATTAATTTCATAATACATTTTTGCTCTGCTCTTTTCAAGTTTCTTTGAGCTTCTGAGTTCTTTATTTTTTTCCTCATTTTTGCTTCTTTCTTGTAATAGGTACTTACATCCAGTTCCTCTTGGTCATTATTGGATTAGCGTTTCTCAAATCCTTCACTGTATTAGAGCCCCTCTGATGCTGCTTATTCTAGAGTTTTTGAAGCATGATTTGAAGAAGAAAATCTCACCTTTTTTAAGGTTTTTTGTCTTCAATCTGGGGGTAGACTTTTATTTGGATCACTTTGGACAAAAACCAACCTCGCAGTTGAGTCCAAAAGGCCCAAAAACCCCTATTTTGATATAAGGCATGACATATTTGGCCAAATGTGCATCTGAGACAAAAATGGCCTCCAGGGCTATATAGGCACATTTTTCAAGGCAAAATTGAAAAAAATAAATTTTTTAAGTAAATAAAAGAAAATTTTTTTTAACACGCTAGCAGCATGCAGCCACAGCGCGCCATCGTGTCACGACAACGCGGCCCGCGCGCCACCCATGCCCGGCCCACGCTCAACCACCACCAGCCAGTGCCATCGCTGCCACAATGCCACCTCAAAGAGGTCATGCCACAGTAGTGCCACCCGCATGCCACCAGGCCTCTACCTACACACCATCGGACCCCTCCAGCTGCTGACGTCACCTTTCCGATAGGTGACCGGTTTCTTTTTCAGGCAACCAAATGTTTTTTTCTAGCGATGATGTCATGTTAACGTCAGTGAAGGGCTGGTGATAGTCAGACGACTGTCAATTTTTTTTAGTGACGAGAAATGACCATTTGGACGTCAACATTTTTCCTGTGACTGTGTTTTTCCAGCGATCTGCTCATTCTGACCTCCTGTCAGTCTTTTGATCATAACTTGAGCATACAATATCATTTTTTAGCAAACAAGATATCATTGAAAATCTCTTTCCGTGCCAGAGACTACCATGTGGGTTTTTTTTATACAAATTCAACCATTTGAGTACATTATTTCAGCATCAAATTAGATTCTTCAGTTTCACTCCTCACTGCATCACGTCACTAGTTTCTCTTCCCATTTTTTTGTGCTTTCTTAGTTCCTTGTGGTGTATGGGAGATAGTTTATTATTTTGTGGGGGTACATTTCTCTTTCTATCATTTAAGTTAGAAATATCCTATTACTTCTACCTACTTTATCTCAATGTCATACCCTTCAGTTGCCCGACTGATGTCACATAACTACCATTCATGGAAATCGCACATGACTAGATTTCTCATGTCACAGGGCTTATGGTCCTGTCTGGATGAGAACCAACCTATTCTATAGCATCCTTTTGAGGATTTTCAGCATAGAAACAAAATGGATGAAGCCATGGGCTTACTGGCATAGAATGTTTCTAACAGTCTCTTGTTTCACTTGGAGAATTTGAACGCTCCTCGAGCTATCTGGGACAAGTTTGCACATTTTTTTGGCACATTTAATGAGTTTAGGGCACTTCAGCTTGATGCAGAGTTGACATCCTTGTCTCCTGACATTTTTTCCACAATTGAGGACTTCTTGATGAAGTTCAATGCTCTCCATTTAGTTTTACAGGGATGTGGGAAGACCAAGTCAGATAATGAGTGTATCTTTCTAATACTATCAAAGCTTCAAGGATAGTTTTAGATCTTCTCCTCCACCTTCTATTCCACTATGGATTCTTTGGGTCCTAGGCACACTATGCCTTCCTTTTAGGACTTTTGTGATCGATTGAGTCGAGAGAAGTCAAAGATTCAACAGTTGGATGGTACTTCTGGCTCTATGTGTCATGCTTTGGTCGCTCATCCATCTTCATGGAAACCGAAGTAGAAATAGGTATCACCAACCATAGAGTTTTGGAAGGATTCTCATTCTCAGCATTCCTCTAATCCACCTCCTCCAAATAAGGTGAAATCAAAGACTGAAAAAAAAAACCTAACTGTACTTATGTTAACAAGCCCAATCATGATGAGTCTCAGTACTTTCAAAAGAAGGTAGATGGATATGCCAAATAGATTTTTGAGTTGACAGCTCTTCTTCACAAGAGAAATATTGATATTCCTTCTTCCTCTTCTCACAGGTCTTCTTCATCATCTTTTCAGATAGATGGGTCAGACAATGGAAAGGGTCATGCATTATGTGCATCTTCTATTTCTCCCTCTTCTAGATGGCTACTGGATTCAAGTGCTTCACACCATATGGCATCTTCTCGAGATTTATTCTCATCCTTTGATACTTCACCTATCCCACACATTTTGATCGGGAATAGCACTGTTATGACTATATGTGGGAAGGGTTCTATTGACATTGATGATGGTGCATTTCATGATGTACTCTGTGTTCCATCTTTTTCATCTAACCTTCTCTCTATCTATTAGATTACTCACAGTGGGACAGGGAAGACAGTTGAGTTCACTCAAGATTCAGTGCACATCAGAGATAGTACGATGGGCAATATTATTGCTACATGGATAGTTGATCATGCTACCCACTTGTACTCCTCTCATTTTGGTCCACCATCTCCATTATCAGAGAATATCTCTCCTACTTAACGATTGCCTATTGAGGAGAAGTCGGGTCACCTGAACTTATGTGTTGTTCCTAAGATTAGTGATGTGGCTTCTACACCTCCTCCTCCTATTGAGTTTGCATCTGTTTAGCACGATTCCTCTTCATCCTTACCTGTTATGGTCGCTCCTTGCATCAAGCCACCTACTCCAGTTGTTGAGGGCATATCTGAGCACATTCATCTCCTCCTAGATGATGGATTTAGCACATCTATTGGCCCACCTTCATTAAAGATTCCATTACAAGAGTCTCATGCATTCTCCTTTGAGCATCAGTTAGGCCTTCCAGTTTCACCTCACATTTAGGGGTTTCCTTGCTGTTCCTTGCCTTTTTTTCGTCTGCATTGGAGTTCCATTGGTTCGATCATTACCACAGGGGTTCTATCATTCTGAGGGGGCTTTTGTGTCTCATTCCTCTCTCATGGGGGGGCTGGTTGTAGTTTTGATTTTGAGAGAGTCTCTTGAGCCATTTCTTTTCTATATTTTTCTATCTCTTTTTGGAGAGGAGTTTTTCCCCCTGGGTTTTCTCCTTTTTCTCCAGTTTACAGAGATATCCTTGTATTGGGTACCTGATCAGGCCTTGTTGCCGAGACCCATTTCCTACTTTCATAGTTATGCTAGGTTAACTTACCCCCTAAGCTTATCTTAAGGGGGGGTGTTAGAGTGATCATTATTTATTTCTTATTAATTAAATTATGTTGATTTAATTAGTTAAGTTGTTTTATTACTCTTTAGTGCTTAAGCTATCTCTTAGTTGCATTAATAATTAATTCTTTTATTAATTATTAATGTGCAACCTAGATTTTTTCCTTTTAGGGTTTCATTCACCTTTTAAGGTTGAAGTTTGTAATTATTGTTAATTAATTTTAGAATACATTTGTGCTCTACTCTTTTCGAGTTTCTCTGAGCTTCTGAGTTCTTCAACTTTTTCCTCCTTTATGCTTCTTTCTTGTAACATGTACTTGCATGTTGTTGTTCTTGGGTGTTATTGGATTAGTGTTTCTCAAATCCTTCAAACACTACATGTAAACAAGATCTAGATACAGAAGAAGGGAATCTGACAATAGCAGAGTTTTTAGACAGAACTCGTCCAAACATGGGGTAATGAGTGGACTTCACTCATGTCCTAAATATGGTTGATTATGCTTAAACAAACTCTCACGAGTATGAGTTTGATAGTTTATCATAAGGGACTCAAGACAAGGATGTGGATACTGTACAATAGTACATAACTCTATTTGAGGTAGGTGAAGGTTTAGGGTTTAGGTTCTAACGAGTTAGATCCTCTAATCCTTGACATGGGCTTTGACGATTTTCTTAGAGCTCTTGCTGATTTAAACACATCTATATAGGGTATTGATTTAGGTCTCTATGTGACAGTCCAAGTGTATGATAAACATATCGTGAATACCCATGAACTTGTCAATTTATTACCCCTCCTACATCGTGAACTCATTGACTGGGGTTTGCAAACACAACCCATAAACATCCCTACATTCCCCAATGAGTACGTGTGCACTATCATGCTACATGAACATTGTTGAACTTGTCACTTCTTTGACCAGCGAACCTACCATGAATATGAATGAAATAAATATCAAGTACCTCAGTCATAAAATTAAAATAAAAAAGAAATAGAGTTTTGAAGGCAAAAACCACATTGTGGTGGTTTCAGAACATAAAATAGTCAAAAGAAAAGATGCATCTGATGGTGAAAATCTCTCTGAGGTGCCAAAGGATGGAGTACTTGATATCCTACCTAGTCACTTCTAGGAGCAGTCATCAGTATTGATTGAACTGACACAATCTCTGAACATTGGGACAGAGGAACATCCTCACATCATCCACGTGGCACAATCTTTATCAATAGAAGAGCTAAAAGAATTCACTGAATTCTTCAAAAAAAAAAATCAAATTTGCATGGAGTTACTCAGACATGCCTAGTTTGGATCCAGATCTAATCATGCACCATCTCTCTATTACACTAGGAATCAAACTAGTAAAACAGAAGCTCCAAAAAATGCATCCTCATGTTGCTCTATTGATTAAGGCTGAACTGGAAAATTTACAAAAAGTTGGATTCATTTGAGCTATTGATTATGCCGAGTGGATTTCAAATATTGTACCAGTCTCCAAACGAAACAAATCTATCCGAGTTTGTACAGACTTCAGAGACCTAAAAAAATCTTGTCCAAAGGATGGCTTTCCTTTTCCCAACATCGATATTATTGTGGACATGACAGCTGGGTATGAAATGTACTCCCTCGTGGATGGATTCTTTGGATGCAACCATATTAAGGTTTCTCTAGAAGATCAGGAAAAGACAACTTTCACATGTGCTTGGGGCACCTTCTACTGGAATGTTATGCCCTTCGAGCTCAAAAATGCAGGAGCTACTTATCAAAGGGATATCATAATAATCTCCCATGACATGATGCACAAAAACATGGAAGATTATGTGGATGACACACTGGTTAAAAATATGGAAAGATCCGTGCACCTACAAGACTTGGGTAAAATTCTTGATAGAATGGAGCAGTTCAAGCTTCTATTAAACCCAAAGAAGTGTGCTTTCAGTGTAGCATCACTACAACATTTGGGGTCAAATTCCGATGCCAATTTGCGATGGCACTACCATTTGTGTGTGATTTTTGTATTCTTTTTCATGTGCCCCCGACACTGTCACAATAGCGACAATACCATCGTAATTGTGATACCCTCTTGATTATAAACAAAAAAAATAGAAAAATAAAGGCTCATTTGTGATCAAGCTGTGCATGTGAGTGGAAGGAAACTATACCATTCTGTGCGCAAAGAGGGCTCTTGTAGTATTGAATCTAGCTACCTCTGAGCCAGTTTGCAATTCATTCAGCTGGTTTCCTTCATGTTCCATTCTGTGCACGAAGAGGGATCTTGTTGTATCGAATCTAGCTACCTTCGGGCCAGTTTGCAATTCATTCAGCTAGTTTCCTTCATGTTTAGGGTATAGCCACCGTGTACTCATCAACAAGCTGCCACCGTGTACTCACCATTTGAGGTATGTCTTGTATAAAGAAAGTAATGAGAACATACGTCGCACTCACCATTTGAGGTATGTCTTGTATGTCTTGTATATGCCGTAATGAGAACATACGCCATAATCTGCAGAAACCCTAGCATAAAGAAAGTGATGCTTTGTCACGGGAAACATGCCACTATTGTCTCACTGAAGCTTTGACCCTATCTATTGAAGGTCAGATGCCAATGAATTTTGCAATGGTTGGTGTCTTTTTAAATGCCTCATTGAGGGATTGAACAAACTGTCTGGAACCTAGACATTCACGATCTCATTATACATTTCAATATATGTCTTGTATTTTAGCCTCTGGTTAAGAGCATATTACATGACTAGAGGTGTATACCCTAAGATGGCCTAATTGATATTAGTCAATATGAGAACATATGCTATAATGAGAACATACGCCATAATCTATAGAAATCCTAGCATAAAGAAAGTGATTCTTTGTCACGGGCAGTATGCCACTATTGTCTAGTAGGGAGGAACTTTTAGGTGTCATAAATCTTATAGCCTTGAGAAATATGTCTGATACTTGCACCAGAGGTAAG